>JAGDQP010002619.1:8570-102417 GCA_022664845.1 Lepisma saccharinum | reverse complement strand
CAACTTCTCCCACCGGGAATCAAACCCGGATTGTTGGATTGTCACGTTTGAGGAGAAGTAAAATTTAACTTTCAGGACAAATTTCGTACCTTTCCCCCAAAATCCCTACTTATTTAAATCTGTGCAGATTAACAGAATAATGTAATTTTCCCAGACTGAAGCCTAGTATTTCAATATTCAGTACGATATGCTTTAATTGAAATTACAATTTTATGGTTGATTGCAGGTTAAAATCCTATAATCTAAGAATTTTTTCCTGGAATCAACCCTAAAATTGTATCGTACTGAACACTGAAGTACTAGGCTTCGGTCTGGGAAACTTATATTATTCTGTTCATCTTCACAGATTGAAATATTCGTTGTAAGTAGGGATTTTTGGGAAAGGTACGAAATTTGTCCTGAAGATTGAATTTTGCTTCTCTCGAAATGTTGCGTAACGTTGAGTAGACGTTTATTCAAAGTTGAATCAATGTCAATGCCAAAAATAAGTTGCGGAGAAGGTTTAATTCAACGTCTTTAAAACGTTTATTAAACTTCAGATTCAACGTTGAATCAACATTCTTAGAATACTAATCCCATAGTTGCATAAACGTGGAATTAACGTAAATTCAACCAAAATTCAACGTTTATTAAACATGTAAGAAAAAGTTGAATAAACGTGATTGTGCTGTGTGGGAATGTTATACCTTATGATGCAATTTTTCATGTGCCATCTTCCTGTTCATTCGGCTCTTTGCCGTGCTCGCTCCTAGAGTTTGCGATCCCCCATGATACATATTTTTTTATTTACTGGGGGAACGGCAATCCCCTGCGTTACCCCCATTTCCAGCACCGATTGAGTCTTAGATATAGAACTAGACAATTAAAGCAGTATTGCAAAGCAATTCCATTGTCAGACTATTTTTAGATTGATCATAACAGCTTTCCTGTTTTAGTGAGTTCACCGTGATGTTCTTACAAAGCCTTTTTTTAAAAACATTAATTAGTTCCATGTTTGATTCTATAATTGGTAATTGGTTCGTCCATTAATATTTTATGGTCGTTTATAAGAAGTTTCTCTCTTGCTAAGAAGTTTTGAGACTAAAAAATCAGGGAACCCATTAGAAACATCTTTGAAATAAATTGTGAAGAAGGAAAAACAGCAAAGACGGCACTGATTGTTTTCTAATATTTGAACAGGTGTTCTTTACATTGTACCATCTGAATCAACTGGTGTATTTACAAAACACAATACTATGTAACAACTACAACGATATCGCACGTAAGCTAAATAGTGAAGGTCACAATAACCGCAATTATCTTTCCAAAGCGATAAAGTAGTTGTCATGACAACATTCACGTGCTGGAAGACATCCAATGAAATGTCGCACTTGCTTGCACACCTCCCATGGTACACTTCTCCCGTCTACACATGGCACACTTCGGCTGCTGCAGTGCTGCATAAGTGCATAGTGATGGTGGCTTAGTGCTTGTAGCTAGCCTGTCAGAACACAAAATAGGCATGTAGTTGCTAGTGTTGTAACTTGGAGATATTCAGAGGTTAGTATAATAATTTTGTCATGTACTGTTCATGTTGTCATAAACCGTTTGTATGTTGTATTGTATATGTCATACGAACCCTGCATCGAGGTCGGCAGTCTGTTTATTGACTGGTAGTGTGAACACAAACAAATTACCGCATAAGCGTGACACACTTATACGGAGCTTTTGAAATGCGGTTCAAGATTTAGTAGCAAAGCGAGAACAAATTTCGTGTAGAAAATACAGAACAAATTACGTAGTTGTTTATTTTTTTAGCTAACGGAATGAATTGTTTTGATTGAAATAAATAGAGCACCGCAAGTTTTGTCAGTTTGATACAAGGTGCTCTGCGGATTTGTTTCTTTTGCTTCGCTTGTTTTGGGTGGAATTTAGTTGGGAGAGATTTACGTTTGTGAAATGCTAGTACTAATTTTGCGACAATATCGTATATATGCTATACAGTTGTTTTATGACACTGTCTTAGCGGATCACGAGACTGGTTGAAGAACATTTTCATCGAACGAACTGTCACGGTTAGTTTGTTTTTCATGCATGGAGTCTAATCAAGCGTGTTTATCTCTGTGTGTCATAGACCTGTGGTTGTCATGTGAGTAGGTTTATATATGTTCACATATTAACAGTACAGCTCAGTTTGGTGCAAGGGTTTAATAGAATTACACGACTAAACAAACTCCATTACGAACTTGTGAAAAGAATTTCAGGACGACATGTCTGACAATTCTTGACATACAGCACCGTCTCAGGTCACTAAAAGATGAATTTCTTTTTAATGTATAAAACTGACTATATCCAGAAAAGGTAGGACTTGAATGTATGATTTGTTGTGACACGGATTGTTGCTTTATGCACACGGTAGTATTATCCAAGGAGCTTTCTGCCTTTTCCTCTTTCTTTCTTGTACTAGGATCCTTTCTTAACAGTTACATTTCTTTAAAAACATGCGGTGGATCTATTCTAGTTTAGTGTAACCTTATGGCCTTTCTCGAATTTTTCATTTAATTTCATAGCCTTTTTCATTAAACAAAAAGTAAGATTCTGTAGGTTAGGTTAGGCCTATCAAGTTTGAACGTGCGTACCTTAAACAGGACTTTCGTCGAAGGGGGCTGCTCCATTGTAATCACTGATACACTCAAACACTCAACTTTTTCATGTAATTTCATATTCCTTCCCCCATTCGATATGCTACGTAACCTGAGGGAAGGTTAGGTAGGAAAGAGTGCAAGGATCATGAAGTGCTTCCAATAGAGCAGAGCCATATGAAAGACCTCATGGTTTGTTTTCTGAGGAGGAAATATATATGGTGGGTTTCACCAAACTTGTCAAATATAATGCTTTTCGCACTTTGCAAGAAAAATGTCACAACTCAAATTTTTTCAGTTTTCGTTTCTTTGGTTCTTTGATAAATGACACAAATCTATCTACATCGGTGGGTAGTAGAGAAGTGTTTGATGTATTTTGGATATAGCTTCTCAAGTGAGACGTCACTTTGTGGTTGCGAACGTGCGATTTCAAAGCTCTTGAAGCTACTTAGCGATTCGTCAGTTCTTAACGGATTGGTGAAACCGACCCACAATTTTGTTCTCAACTATAAATTACAACTTTATAAATACGAATATAATTATTACAGCGTTTCAGGTAGAGCTTTAGGCAATGCGGATTGATAGTGTTAGCCCTATGAATGCGGGATGAATCAGTAATGTAAAGTCAAAAGTATCTTGCTATACGTTGTAGTAAATATTGGCATGTCTTTATAGTTAAAAATCTTTTTTAAAGACTTTGCCAGAATTTGAAATAGAGCTTATTACGATTCATCGGAAAGATTAGCTAATGTCAATGCTGAAGTTAGGCGTAAACGGAGTTCCGGCATAATTAAAATTTAGCCTCTTAGAGTACCGACATAAATTCAGGAAATTACAGACGCAATCCCGCAAATGTTTTCGAAATATATTTGGCAATATGTTCGATCTGAACTGTTAGTAGCAACACGATTTTGTATTCTTCTCGTGGCAATTTATATTAACTTTCTAATACATTTGTTTGTTTTTTGAAAGTAAATAATTCACCACTAGGGACTATTCTTAAGGATAATCTAAAGCAACGGTCTCCAAAAAAAGATGGCAGCAGTATCTCCGTATATGTCGAATGTATTCTTCTCGTTGCACGCGAAATTTCGTTGCTGCTCCTATAATTTCAAGCGTAGAGAGTTCAAACTTTCAGGGAATAAAGTTCATAGCCAATTCAAGAGCATGATCGATGCCGATTTTTTTTATTTTCGTTTTCCTTCATTGTTGTTGTGAATATCGAAACCTATAACAATGAAGCTCTTTCAACAATGAACATAAAAGTAAATTAAAAATCTTCATCGATCATGCTCTTGAATTGGTTATGAACTTTCTTCCCTGAAAGTTTGAACTCTCTAGGCGTGAATCTGTTGGAGCAGCAACGAAATTTCCTGAAAATACGTTACACATATACGGAGGTAGTGCTGCCGTCTTTTGTTGGAGATCGTTGCTTTCGATTATCCTTAAGTATTCAATTTGTAATTGGTTACGCCTGTTTTAGCAAATATGACGCTCTTAAATCACATCATTCATATTAAAAGGTGCATGGTTTTTCTTTTCACAATTGTAAAATTAAGTCAAAATACCTTTTTATAAACTTGTGGGTTTATAATTGCATTGTTCCGCCTAAAATATTTTTTCAGCTTCAGCACTGGCTAATGTTTCTCATTTGTAGATAAAATTACTTTTCCTGCGAGAGTATACGGTACATAAATTTCTCAGTTCAATCATTTGTCAGCAGTGACATCAAAACGTTTCGTTCAAGAGTAGGCGTGTATTTCTTCACTTAAGCGTGAACTCTCTGTAAGTCTAGAATTCTAGAAGCTTATTTCATTACGTTTTATGTAGTATAATGCTTTTTGAACCAACATAATCTATGTGACAACGTAACAGTATGGCGAGTAGTTAGATGTCTGTGTCCACAAAAATTCACAGCTGAGATATTGGTGTACCGGTACTGACTTTCTTTCATAATTTCCCAATACATTAGTAAGTTTTACGATTCCAATACGTCTCCAGAACGATTTGAGTTTTTATTTGTGGCCTTCAGGTAGTTAAGGCTCAGTCCGGGAAGGCGTGCCAGGGCATACATTGAAGGTACGTACCATCTCGGCCTTTACCTGGTGTGACAGGAAAAACCCTAGAGTCTCCAAAACGAGTTAAATCTTATATGAAAGTAAAGGACATAAATCAAATTTACAGTAAAAAAATATACAATTTTGTTGCATTGTTACTTTCATAATACTGTTTCCTTTGACAAACAAACGCATCCTTCTCATGACTAAATATAGATTTATTTTTTAAACTTACGCAGCACTAAATTTACAGAATCTTGTTAAATTTACAAAAATAAGTATACAACGAAGCAAAGTAAGACGACCTTCAAATCAGATAAAAATATCTACATGCCACGCTCGGTAGTTTGGCTCCAGGGCTGTGTCCCGCTGTTTGACAGTTGTCATGCTCGTTCAATTAACTTTGCAAGAAAATCAGTGTGGCAGACTAATCATTTTTACACCACATTCAGATGTTTTATTTTCATGAAAGTACTGTGTTAAGATTTGAAAACCTTCAGTCTAGAGAGATAAGTTTTGGTGTGATGTCTCCTGTCCTTTCGCTTGAGCATATTATTTCCGGCATATCTTACCCTAAGGATATTTCGTTACGAAACGAGCATGAGTTGATAAAATTTTGATTGACTCTTTCCTCTGTGTTCTTCTGTTATGTTGTGTTGTGTTGTCATAATGTCAAATTATTTTCGTCCTTGACTACACGGACAATACATGGAGAGCGATCCAATTACGGAGTGAGTACTTTATCACTATTCCACTTCTCAGTATTGATGTCAATTAGAAGGTCAATAAATTATTGCTCAAATAGAATTGATAATCTAAAAAGAAGACCAGTTCGAAAGCACAGGAAAAATTTCGCCTGAGACTGAGATACCTAAAGGCTATAAATAAAATTCAGATTCTTACCAGGAACTTTTTTCATGGTTTCTGTGAATTTTAAATTGCCTGTTTTCAAGTAGGAGAATGTGATTTTAATTTTGTGAAAGAAAATCTTCATTTGAAATTCCTTTTTACCTTCCTAATTTTGTGCTCTCATAGTTGTATTACAAGCACTGATTCCGTCAGACCCCCCTGTGGGGAGTTATCACCCCTCAAATCCTCGAGAGTCCCCCCACAACTTTTAAAATTTTTACAGTGAAAAATCGATAGAAGCTGTGCAAAACTCCACTTACACCCTCCCAATTTTGACTTTACACCCCGCAAACTGAAATACTGGCGGAATCCCTGATTACAAGAATTACTTTTTGCTTACGAGGTGAACTAAGTGCTCAGATTTTTTATTAATGGTAGTGCGTTTAGCCAAGTATTTACCTCATGTGATCTGTCTATTTAAAAAGAACTGACAAATTGGGAGGACAATATTAGATGGAATCTTCGAGAAGTTGGTTGATGTTTTGCTTGATTGGCTTGATCTTGCCCAGGATAGATCTCGATGGCGAAAGTTTGTTACTACGGCGATGAACTTGCGAGTTCCGTAAGCCATAGAGTAAGTAAGTAATTATTCTTCTGAGTATGTCAGCAAATGGTACGTCAAAAAATTAGCAAAGGAAAAAAAAATCTTAATTAAAAATGGTTGATCCAATGCTTTAGTGTTTCAATTTACTCCTAAACTTGAAACTTCATACCATCATCATCATATTCAGCCGCTTTCTGTCCACTGTTGGAAGAAGGCTTCCCCATAGGTCTGCTGCCGTCCTCATCCTGTGAAACGTTTAATTTTAAGTCAATCTTGCATGTGGACGTCTTCTAGTTCGTTTCTTTTCTCTGGGAATCCGATGTACAAAATTTGTCATCCATTTTTTATCTGTTCGTTTTTAGCTATGCGACCAGCTTCACTTCATCTACTTCCCAGTCTTAATGACAGCTACCTTTGTTCGAAATCGAATCTGTTATCTTCCTGTCCCTCCTAGTTATTCCTAGCTTGGATCTCTCCATTGCTCATTGTGTAACTCTTAATCTTTGAGCTGTTTGCGCATTCAATGTCCCATGTTTTGCAGATATACATCATCACAGGTAAGACACATTGATTATACAGTTTACGCTTTAGAAGTTTGATTTTTAAAATGAAGTTCAGTCTTCCAAACGAGCTCCATACCATTGTACGTCTGTCTGTTTCCTCAGTCATCTTAGCATTCGATGTTTTCAGCTACAAATAAATTGTAATTGAATAGCTAGAAAAGTGTCTTACGAATAGAATTCTGTTGTTTTCCTGTTTTACCGAAGGCGGTAGGTCCTTCTCCATTCCTTCCAATCTTGAGCTTTTCTTTGTCTCAGAATACGATTTAACTTCCTTAATACTGTCATGAAGTTGGATTCGTCGTCTTTTTCTCTTCTTAAATGTCTCCAGTTTTTGGCTGCTCAACCAACAAAGAAGAAGAAAAAACCTAGCAGGAGAAAAATTGACTTTGAAGTTGCTAGCGTAACATATTTCATAGATTAGAATTTTTGCTTATTGCTTATTTTACCTGACAGTGGGTAGGGGTGAGATCAGAGCAATCCTTGTTTAATAACATTAGTGCAGATTAAAAAATTTAAGCAGTTGAATTCGAATTTATTAAGGCCTTTAGACAACTTTGGCTCAGGCCGGATGGATGATGATGGGACGATTGGTGAAATGAAGAAAGTGGTAGGAAACCGACGGGAGAACCCTGAGAAAACCCATGCGCACGGTGTTTGTCCACCACAAAACCCACATGGCACGAGCAAGGTTTGAACCAACGACCCAAGCGCCACAGGTAAACGCTCTAACCGTTAATCCACCGCGGCCCCTATTTCATAGATATGTAACAGACAGACAGCTTTCCTTAATCTATTTCGATTCTCCATTTCTTTAAAACGTATCATCATCTTTCTCCCCGTTTTTTCCCACCAATGTCGGGTCGACGTTTCTCATGAGTCTTCTCCACAAAGTCCTGTCTAAAGAAAAACACAGCTTTGTGACAAGACTGACGTTATGTAATAACAAAAAGAAATTAAATGATATCAGCCTTGCTAGAAAGCTGTGTTTTTCTTTATTCAAGTTGGATACAAGGCCATATTGTCGTAATATCCAAAGCTCTGTCCTGAACTTCTTCCCCTGACAGACCTTGTTTCCTGAGATCATCCTTAACCCTATCCATCCATCCATCCAGTTCCTCCTTGGCCTCTCTCTACCTCTCTTGCCCTACACTTCCATTGCCATCACTCTTCTGACTACATAGCTATTTGTTCTCATTGCATGCCCATACCACTGCAGTCTTCTTTCTTGTATCTTCTTAGATATCTCTACAACCTTGGTTGTTCCTCTTACTCTCAGTCTGTCTCTTCTTGTTTTTCCACACATCCAGCGTAGCATTCTCATTTCGGCAACATCCAATCTCTGGGTATGTTTCTGATCCATACATCATTGCTGATCTAACCACTGTTTTGTAAACCATTTCTTTATTCTTCACCGTGATTCTGCGGTCGTAGAGAAGGCCACATACTTTATTACACTTTCGCCATATATTCCGTTAACTACAAAGACTGGTGATTACGTTCAGAATTCGTAATTACATTTGCTGTATTTTCTGTCGTCACCTAGTGCCGGAGATTTATTGAAGTCTGGTAACTTCTTCAGTTCATTAAGCCGTTTGCTTGAAGCACAGAACTTTTGCAATGTATGTTTTAAAGAACGTATACTGTTTTTCTTCAGAACTGTTTCTCGCAGTGTCATAACATATGCAAGGAACGTGGATGGTTATAAAATATTCATTGCGACAAACATAAACACAACGACTGATATAGATACACACCGGCGTTTAGGCGGGGGAAGCAGGTGATAAAAAGTACACGCAAACAGTGAAACGTAGATGAAGCGAGATTCTAACTCGGTCAAGGTTTTGTTTTATTCAAGGCCAGGGAAAGGAAGATAAGATTGAAGCATTTTGAGAATTCAACGAAGAATGTGCATGTCGCTGCTTTTATGACCGAATCAGATGGTCCACGTACTTCCCTCATTAGCTTCGGGTAAGCCTGCTTTCCTTGTTACAGTAAGAACCACAGTCAAGTTTTGTTTTTGTAAAGCTGAAAGTGAAAATACAGAAAACGATGATTCTGCCAGTAATACTCAACTCGTGCGAAAGTTGGAGTACGACGCCATTTGAACATAACTTGCTTGTGTATGAAATAAGGTTTTGAGAAACGAGGAGTGATGACCAGAGAGTAAAGGAGATTGCACAATGTAGAACTCCACGGACTGTATGATTCACCAGATATCATAAGAATAATGAAATCATGACGGCTAAGATGGGCAGCCATGTAGCTCGGATAAGGAAAAAAGCTATTAAGGCTATTATACTCCATCGTGGTTGGTAAGCCGGAGAAAAAAGTGGCCGTTGGGATAACAATATTAGAAGGGGTCTTCAAGAGTTAGATATTCATGATGAAACCTGGCTTCATTTTGCTTATCATAGAATCCAGTGGCAAACAGTTGTTACTGCGGCGATGAATTTGCGAGCTCTGTAAGCCATAGAGTTGGTTATCATTGATATTTCAATATTAATGCCAATGCTAAAAAATATGGCAAGTCCTGTGCTATTTTCTCCGCTCATCTGGGTTTAAATAGGAGGGTACAAGCCGATACGTATTCGAAAGTATTTCCAAATCTGATTCGTTATTGTTATATTCGACATATAAGGGCTCCCAGCTGGAAAAGACAGTGAATTGAGCTTACAAGTAAAATGTTATAGAAAAGTCAGGCAATTTCATGAAAAACATTGAAGATCTGGAAAGGTCATGAAATAATGAGTAAGAATTTTTACACCTCTAATAGCGAGAACTCTCAAGCATTTCCCGAACACAAGCGAACTCACATTTACTCCAGAGAATGTCTGGTAATACGCTACTTTCTTTGGGGAATCCCTTGAGCATCCATTGCACAATTTTGGATAGAGCAAGTTTCAAGTCTTCGGGGGTACATTGCCGCATCAGTTCTGTTGTTACTATTATTGGAAATATGAAGCTTTAACTTTCATTTTCAACATCCTATAGCACCAAAACGAAGAATTTGTGCACCCTCAATTTTCATGTCAGGAATCTTTCTGAGATAGTTTTCGTCAGTGTTGTGTTGCAACACCCTGTAGATCCGTCGCTTGTTTACTTTATCCGCTTTCATATGGTTTCCTCTCTCTGTTGTTCCCTTGTGCATCTTGCTTACCAGTAGTATTGTAAGAAGGTTTCCTCGTACGTCTAGCAGTAAGTTTCATTTGAAACGTCTCTTCAGTGAATACAATACTGGCTCGTCATTAATATATATATTTTTACATGTTTGAATGAAGAGGTCTATAAAGGCTAGCGCGCATTGAATTATTGTGGAGAAGATCTGTTTTTCTTTATCAGATCAATTACTTACTGATTTTTTTTTTAGATTAAACTTTCCTGATAGCTTACACTAGCACATAAGCAGGGTGTCTACTAGGGATGGCCACAGTTTGGGGCAAACCGGAACATTCATTTTCCGAAAAACTATTTCTCCGGAAGTGTCCATTCGTAGTCTGCAGGTCATGAAAATCATAAAAAAAGGTAATGAACTTGAGTTATTTGGGATGAAAGTCAAGGGGAGGGGGAAAACAATATAACATTGAGTTTTCAGGTCGTGTATCCAGCCGCGTAATCCTTATAATTTTCAGCTATTTGCCATTTTTTTTTCCAACGTGGAGAGAAATACTATCGTATTTTTGAAGCATGTTTGATATTGTGAACTTATAGTGTTAGAGCAGGATGTGTTAAGAAATATAGTTACCCAAGCAACTCATATCTTGTGAGTTCGGGTGTGGCAATTCCCGCTCCCAACAGTTGCTGATGTTTTGGTTCAAAATGAAAGTCATACATTCGTTCTTCTGTTAGTTCTGTAGACACACGGATAAGGTACCAATTACCAAAACAAAGATGTTGTTATATCTTGTTTAATTATGGATTTTTTTCCTGCCATTTTTCGGGTAGGCCACGTATATTTATGTTATATCAGTCTGAATCCAGTTCCGTCCTTAAGTTTTTATAGCAACATAAATACATATTTTTTGTTGTTGTTTTTTTTCGTGGGAATAATACATTTGTATTCTTTTTTTTTTTGGTAGTGTACCTCAGTAAGGTGGTGATGAAAAGAAAACTTTGTTTCAATCTTAATTAGGTTGATGAGAGACTATGTCCTAATTGACCCAAGACTTTTGAGACCTGTTGAACACAACCAATTTCAGGCATTTTGTTGTATCAGTAGAAAATCGTTTGAATTGTACAGCCATATGAACTCTTCGTATTATCTTTTCACTAGTTTTATACGTTCCGTATGTGGTTTCCTGTGTGATAATGTGGAAATTTGTGAATAATAACCAGGAAATGTCAGGTAATTTATTCTAATCAAATCAGTGGGATCTATCTCTGCGCATATTTATACGAGTCATACCAAAACTTTCCTGTAATCAGTACTTTATTTCCGGAGGAGCGGGAGACGAAGACACATTATTATTTTTCAGTGCAGTTCTCTTGGACATCGGTACATCTTTTCCCGCGACGCTGCACCATTTGCTAGCAAGCCAAAAAGAATCGTCCCTGATAGCCTACAAGAAAAAGTCTCTCAACATTTATGACGTCACTCCGTCAAATACCACCACACAGTATGGGTAGATTTTAACTTAGGAAATAAATAACAATTACTTGGAACCAGATCAGGTGTGTACAATGGATGAGGAAGACTTCAATTACTTGGTGTGATGTTCTCTCCAGTGTGAACCCAATCTGCGAGTTAACATGCCATCCAACGGGGGGTTTCATGATCAGTTTTTGTACCGAAATTACGATATTGGCATAGCTCCATTGTTCACCCCCTCAGCTATCTGTGGAATCATCGTACGTCGATCCAGGTACATAGAAGAGGTTTACATTCTGTGTGCAGCGAATGAGTTACACGAAACCGAGTATCGGCAAGCAGAGACTGCGCACGTATCTTACTGTTTATTACTTTGTAAAGGAGTATCATATCGACTTTCGATCGATAATAATATTTTCAGAATATTTTTATTGTGTAACTTCGTAATTCTGGAATCCTATTTCGAGCAGTGCCTAAGAAGTTGAAAACCATATCTAGTTTGGACTTGGAGAGATATGTAAGGCATGGCATGATCCAATATTGTAGTACAGGAGAAATCAAAGATTTGTACTTTTTAAATAAAGTAGACAAACTTTGGATCTATGTAAGTATATAGAATAACCCTAACATTCCTAGCGTATAGCCGTTTTAGTAATAGTTGTTTGTGTTTTTCTCTCTCTCATCCTGCATGTAGATGAAGAAACTTGTAATATTTGTTATTGCTCATTTATGCCCGCAACCTCTTTCGAGTCTGCATGTGTATGTATTGCTACAAGTACTGAAAATAATAATATGCTGAACGTGGTGGCTAAGCGGAAGCTTGACCTCCTTCTGAGTTGGAAGTCGTGTGTAGTAACCGCGGAACCAACCAGCTACCTTGAATAAAGTCGCGTGCCTTCGTCTCCTACTGAAGCAGTAAAGTTTTCTGACATAACAATGCGAAGTTGTTGTGAAATTCATATTTAGCAGATGTTCCTGAAAGAAGGAATGTATGAAGAGCTGACTTCAAAACTCCACAGAAGTAATTTTTTTATGATTTTACAGGAGGAAAAACTTACTCAGCTCTTGTTAGGTTTTAAATGTAATTTATTTTAACTGTATAGTGTATTTATTATGTATTGTTGTGTATAACAACATAGTAAAGTACGAAGTAATTATGTTGTAGTGTTAGGCCCAACTGCCATCCCTAGTCTGTTATTTTTTTCCCCCAGAAACCATTTAAATCATTACATTTTCAGAAAAAAAATCACAGTAACGGACAATGAAACTGGTTTGTACTAATTACACCTAACTTTGAACAATCTACACTCTCAACGTAATAATTAACTAGTAAGATAAAGACACCAGTGTTCGGCATGTGAAGGTAGATTTTGCAGAAAATACTTTCTGTAGATTTATGTGTTAGAAACAGTCCTACTTTTTCACCTCGTTAGCAACTTCAGCTCGGTTGGAGTTACTGGTCTCCCACCAGGCGCCTCCCCAGGTGGCGGATAGGGGAATGCCGACCAGATATGGTGGGTACCGGAAATATTCCGGGGCGGACCAAAACCAGTACTGCTGCCTTGCAGGTAGTAGAGGCAACTACAAAGGCTAGGGGAAGATAACCCCGAACAAAAATATCATGGTGAGGGGAAGCAGCATCACCATTACCACTCTGAAGCTGAAGATGAATGATATCGGCAAGGCTCAGAAATAGTCAGAGGACGACGTTTACTGCGCGGTCGTAGAGCTGACAACTCTACACCCCTAAAATATGTCAAGAAATAGTAACAGATGGTTCATAAATTCTCCTGGGGTAAAATATTCCGGAGGTAAACTAGCCCGTCATTTGGATCTCCGGGCGGGGACTGCTTCAGGGGCTCCAAGAGCAGGATTAAGGAAGACCTTAGAATAGGAACGTGGAACGTACGAACATTATACCAAACGGGCGCTCTTCAGGTGGCGGTACGTGAGACCTAGAAATACGAGCTAGACATATTAGCGATACAAGAAGTTCGGTGGGAGGGTCAAGATAGCATCCTACATAGCAAGTACACTTTCTACTACGGGGAAACACAGTCTCTCGATTTCGGAACAGGATTCCTCATTAAGAACAGTATCCTTCAGGCGGTTCAGAATATAGAGTTCGTAAACGAAATACTATCGTACGTTACGATACGTACTCGATGGGGCAACACGGTTTTATTAAACGTCTATTCCCCGACGGAGGTGGCTACTGATAACGACAAAGATATATTCTACGATGAGCTAGAAAGGCTGTTTGATCGATTACCGAAGTATAATTAGAAAATTGTGTTGGGTGATTTCAATGCAAAGGTAGTAAGGGAAGAAAAAATATAGACCTACCATAGGCAAATATATCCTTCACGAAAAGACCAAGAACAGTGGAGAAAGACTGATAACTTTCGCGATTCCGAAAAACCTACTGGTAAAGAGCACGTACTTTCAACACAAAGACATACATAAATACACAACAAGGGGGTCTCCAGGCGGCAAAACTCTCTACCAGATCGATCACGTATTAGTAGACAGACGAAGACACACCAACCTAATGGATGTTAGGTCGTACAGAGGAGCGGAAGGTGACACCGACCATCAATTAGTGATCACAAAAGTAAGGGAAAAGTTATGCATCGCGTACAGAGAAAGCAAGGGGTCAAAAGAACTGAAATTCGAAGTTAAACGAGTAAATAATCCGAGCATAAAAGCAGATTACCAACTCGAACTCTCAAATAGGTTCGAAATCTTAGCCGAATCGAGTAATAATAATGATGATAATAATGAAATTGATGTAAGTAAGATGTGGGAGGCAATTCGTGAAACAATTAAGAGCACAGCGAAGGAACGTGTTGGTGAGTAGAAACAAGCCTTGGTTTGAAGAAGAATGCCTTAAACTTCATGAGGAACGAAAACAAGCAAGGCATCGATGGCTCAGTAATAAAAGCGAAGCAAATACACTACAGTAACGTGAAACGCAACGCCACACGAGGGTTAAGAAAGGTTTAGGTTTAGTTAAAACATGACGACCACTGGAGCAGTGACGAGAACTGGTGCCTTTACCTTATGTTCGTTATTATAGTTCTATTAGTTTATATTTTAACCGTCTTGTAAAATTTACAGAATAGTTATTGGAATGGTTCCGCATCGTTCTGGTAGAATACATGTTCCTCGTAGTTCTCGGAGAGTTCTGTACTGAGAACCGCTTCATAGAAAGCTCGCTCGTCGTCATTGAGGTTCACAAGTTTTAAGTCTGTTTCTGTCTTCGCCCTTCTGATGGCTCACATAGTTGACACTAGCAACAGTAGAAGCAATCCTGAAACATGGGACCTGTTTAAGACTCCTCTTCAATAGCAGTTAAACCGTGTTCACATTCTTATGACCAATGGATTTATAATATTTACAAACTCTCAATACACGCTTATGTGAGAGTTTTATGGGCATGAATGATTTTAAACACACAGTTCGAAAACTTCTTGAAATCTTTGCAGACTCACTCCTCTCCGTATTTCTTCACCTGTCCGAGAGAATATATATGTATGCGGTTTGGAATTAGTTCTTTTCATGACTTAAGAGGGGTTTTGGAAGAAATTGGGATTTTCTCAATTTAATTTCAACGCGACTTAAGGATTTTTTTTGCATGCTATTATAGTGCAGTACATGTGTCTCATCCTAGTAACATACTAACACAAAATACAAAGAACAGGTAAAAAAATTACTTAGGTTGAGTTTGGTAAAACTTTGGTAAACTTTATTTTTATATGGGCCAGTCTAGTAACTTTGGACTTCGGCCCGTCACGATTCGCCGTTAGCTGTTAAGTGGTAAAATCCACCCCCATGCCCCTGCCGGGACTCGAACTCGGGACCTTCGAACCGATGGCCTACCCCGCAGACCGCTCGGTCACCCGGCCGGCAGGTGGAGTTTGGAAGTAAGCTGTTGATATCTTCCTGAATAGCATTCGTGACTCATAAAATATGCCAGTATCGTAGCTTGATCATGGTGTCTACCACCCTGGAAATCCTGGAATAGTCAGGGAATTTTGTAAATCTAGAAAACTCAGTGAAATCTATAATGTATGACAGAAACGCGGGATCTGGTGGATCTGTCCACAGTTGGTAAGAACACTGCACCGGCAAGGCGAAGATCGTGAGTTCTATTCTCACTGCTGTCAGGATTTTTTCTCTGTTTTAAAGACTTTTTTTTTTTCACTTGTGAAATACCAATAATGTACAAGATGGTTGGACTGGGTGGTGATGGGATTTAAAAAATGTTATTGCGTATTATTTACACGTTGCACTTTACTAAAAACTCAGGGAATTTGAAAATAATAATAGTAATGGAAAACTCAAGGAATTTCAGGTCACAAAATTAGTAGACGCCATGTTGTTGCTGCTATATTATTGAGTCGAAACATTAATTGTATACCGTTTCGTTTCTTAAGAGGTCAGAGCGTAACCCAAAACAAAAGAAGTTTTAGTAAGACATTTACAGAACAGAGTGAGAACTTAAGGAGGTTACCAAAACGCTGATGTTGTGCGATATGATTTCAAATCATTGCTGTACATTTTGTTGATTCTAATCTGGAGCCATTCATCGTTTCTTTGCAGGTAGAACATCATTGGAAGAGCTTACCAGCTGTACATGTACATAATTTGTTTTGTTTGGCAGGTAAGATCTTGATGGGAAGACATCTTGTCTGTTAAGTTGGAAGGTTGAGTGTTCTCGCTGAGGAAAGAATATATGTAGTTTTAATAGCAATCTCAATATATCATTTAAATGATTGTAGTGCTTTTCCTCCCAGGATAATCAAGGGAAGGTCAGAAATGCGTCTGATTATTGTGGCAGCAGGACGTTTGGGCGCAAGACATTTCGACAAGAAACCGTTTGGGCGCGAAATGTTTGATATAAAGGAATACGATTAAGAGCTAAATATAGTTTATTTGTATTATTTAAGTGAACCTTCCGTTGTCGCAACTTACACCATTTGGTGATTTTTTTTCCACTGTTAGCTCTTTGAAGCGTAGAGTTCTCTATCTCAGCCGCAATGCTTGTCAGAACTTATTATCCATCCTGAATATACACTGTACCAGCCTAGCCCCTAAGCTTCAGAAAACCTCCTGCTCTTCGATACAGCCGATCAAGATTGAATTCTTGTTTTCGGAAGAGAGAGATTCTCAGACTGAATTGGAAAGTGTAAAACCTTCTGCATGAAACTTAGCTTTTGTCGAGCACCTCGTTTGTACTCCTAAATTTTCGTAGTGATGGGAGAGCGGAATGGATTTGTGCTGTTCATTTTCTGCCTGTCGCCAAACAAGCAACTCCATGTCTATAATAAAAATTATTTTCCGCTTTATAATCGAAATGGCCAAATGTTCAGGCGCAGTATGTAGAAGTTGGTTTTGCGAGGGATACTTGTATCTAGATGTTGGTTCTGGAAAGGGTACACGCACCTAGAAATTGGTTCTGGGAGGGGTACAGATATGTAGAAATTGGTTCTGGGAGGGGTACGTGTATCTAGAAGTTGTTTTTGAGGGGTACTTGTATCTATAAATTGGTTCAGGGACATACACATACGTACATTCAATTTTATTTATATAAATGCATCTGTGCTTAACGAGGAAAGCAGACCTTGTACCAGGTTAAGGTACCAGTTTCAAGGTATGCCAGTTAATTCGTAGAGCTAATGTAGTACTCACAAAGAGGAGAAACACGGCTTTCAAGTGTATACAGGATGTGTCTGAAATAAAGCTCCAAACTTTCGGAGGTGATTATTTTTTTATTTACATAAAAGAAAAAAAGAAAAAAGTTTTTTTGAAGGAAATATTCAAATTATGCATAGTTTCTGAGCTACAGGAGCTCAAAGTAGACATCACTGTATTTTAATATGAATAAACCCTGATTTGGTAAGTTTGTGAGAGTTGCAGAATAATTTTATTTTTTGAGTCACATTTTCTCTATTCTAAATGGATTTGCGAATTACAGGGTGTCTACTGACGTGGAATACCTGGAATTCAATTTTGAGCATGGGAAGCCTGGAATATTTTTTTTTAAAAAAAGGAGGAATTTATTTGAAGTTATTATTTTTTTGTTTTATTATTGTTCACTCTATAATATGTACATGGGGTGACTGAAAAGTTCTCGACCTACCAGTGAAAGGTTGTCCGGAGCTCAATCGTTCATGGCTATTTTTCAACGTATTCCCCTTTCAGCGCCACACACTCTTTTGCCACCGGTACTGTGCAGGCCTATTATGCCTTCCTTGTAGAACATTTCATGCTGCATGTCTAAAAAGTCACACACCGCAGCCATGACGTCATCATCTGATGAATAGTGGGTTCCAGCTAGGTGTTGCTTGAGCTTAGGGAACAGATGGAAGTCTAAGAAAGCCAAATCTGGCGAGTAGGGAGGTGTGTGGAAGCAGTTCGAAGCCACAGGACTTGATTGCAATGGTGGACTTGTGCGCAGGTCTTGGTGGAAAAGGACACGCTTCTTCAACATTCCGGGATGTTTCGCCGTGATGGCCTCCCGCAAACGCTTCAGTTGAGCAGCATAATACGCACCATTCACAGTTTCACTCTTTTTGAGGTATACAGCCTGGATGACACCCCTCATATCTAAAAAAACAGAGATCTCTCAAAAAACCTTACCAGCTGATTGGGACTGACTTGAACTGAACTTTTTGAGGGTGGGGGAGGAAGAGTGTTTCCACTGTTTTAATTGCACCTTGGACTCTGGCTGAAAGTGGTGAACCCATGCTTCGTCCATGGACACAAAACGTTCCAGAAATTTCACAGAATCTGCCTCAAGGAGGGAGACATGGCGTGCCTCTGGTATGGAACCTACCAAAGAGATGTACTATATATAACGAGCAAAAATAAAATTGGGGTACGACAAATGTTTCATGGGTAGGCCGAGAACTTTTCAGTCAACCCAAATGTGGTTACGTACTTTTTTTTTTTAAATCTTAAACTAAGTTTTGAAATTACCTAAGCTTCAATGTATATTTTCTGAGGTATTTGAATTCAGTTGAATCTGAATTGATTTTGTGTTGTGTTTAGGCAACTTTATCTCAGGTCGAGTTTTGTCGTAGTCAGGTAATTGATAAAAATAAACATTTTTTTTTGTTTGTTTTGCAAGAAGATAAATGATATCATGGTATGAATTCATTTGTATAAATAAAGTAACTGAGTTTTCTCCATCCAAGAAAAGTGTATAATAAAATGTATTCATGTAGATTAATATGTGTTTTGAAGTTTGGTTTTATATGCATTTTTTTCTTAGAAGTATTGGTTATTTTCATAAAACTTTTCTAACCATTTTCAACCAAATGCGGAAAGATAAACTATTTATTTTCTGAATTTTGGATCTAATATATCTGAACTAATCTTTCTTGTGGAAGTTTACTAAAAAAATTATGAATTATATATTTAGGTTGTACTTTTTTTTTAAATTATTTTTTTTTAAGTTACTGCTCAATTTTTTCAACTGTGCTTTCTTCTAGGAGGGATTGTTCTACTTTATTTTGTTGTTTGAAGTCTCTCGAATATGCACATTTAGTAAATACATATGTATTTTCTTTTTCATGTTTTACAGTGAGTTAAAGGAAATAGTATGTGCTTGTATATAGTTCTTTTATTTTTTTAAAAAAAGTACATTATGTTGTAATTTAATGACGTGGAAAATGAAGACAAAGGGGGCTGGAGAAGCTGGAATTTGAAACCTTTAGTAGACACGCCGAATTAAGTATTTTCTTATCCATTTACAACGTTTTATATATTTCTATTTTGCTTTGTATTGCTAGGCACTCTGCAGTCACTATGGTCGACTTCCTGACTTCTTCCAAAGATGGCAGCGAAGGCCACCTGAAGCACTTCATGGGTAGAACTCACGGGGTTCTCAAATCTAGTCTCTTATCTGTGATTGAAGGCAGCAATGATCTCATCACCGGCATTTCATCGAGGTTAGAGTCTGCCTTAAGCCTTAGCACAGATTCCATTTCGGAAAGAAGCAGCGTTCCCCCAAGCAGTGTTGGAGTGGAAAAGGTTCCCAACAATAGGACCCCTGAATTGTTCACTAGAAAATTACGATTCCCGCAGTTTGGTTCCGGACTTTCTTTTGACGATTATACGAGTTTAGGAAGACATAGAAAGGAGACAGCAGAGAAAGAGATTGCAGCCGAAGAGGAGGAACAAGATAAGACTGAAGATTTCAATGATCGCAAATCCGTGGAAGAACATTCCAATATTTCAAGTATTAGCAATAATGGTTGTAATCTGTCCAATCAGTCCATTGAATTAAGGGCAACTGGACCTGATCCGTATGACAAGCTAAAATATAGGATAGGTAAGTGTCAAGTTCTTTTTTGGTATTCATTGGTTAGAAATAATCAGTTATTTTCTGAAGTCTTCTGACATTAATGTCACACTATACACTCAGTACTTACCTGATCGTCCTAGGTGTCAAACAGAGTGTTATCGCAGTCGGGACTACATCTACAAAAATACTTTCTTTTGTGTCACCCTGTATGTAAGTAAAATGAATGTCTAGATTAGATCTAGAATGTCTAGATGTAAAATGAATCTAGTCGCGGCATACTCACGAAACCATAGAGGATCGTCAGCCTATATCTGTTCAAACAATAGCATGCACAGACGCAGGAAGCTTGTCTTATATTTAGGAGAAACTCGCGTATCCGTAATTGCAGAGCGAATAACATTAATGAAGCTTTGAAATTACTATCGACTCAATGAAACGATACCTAGGCAATATTGTATGCTTAAAGCCAAAACTAAATTCCATCCTTTGTCGGGTAACTCGTATTAAATGAGGGGTAGTTTCGAAAGATTTCTCATCTTTGATGATCCTTCATCCTTGTTAATGCTCGTTTTTGATTTGTATAATTTCCAGAAGGAAGGTAAGAATTTTTAGGGCACTAGAATAGTGTATTTTACGCCTATTAATATCTCAGGCTGGGGGAATCTTTCGGAAAATAGAGCCACGGAAGATTTTTGCAGTGGGGGAGAGCACTCTCCTTGCCCCTCTTCTTCGATGAAACAAGCACTGATCCTTGTTAACATTTCTGTGCGAATATTCAGAGAAAATAGTTTGGAATGTTTCGGGTAATCGTGAAAAGACAAAACACTTCTATATAAACGTATTAATCTAGATACAGATTTTCGTGTCGACGACCAAATTGCTAACTTGACATTTCATACCCGCTAGTGCAGCGATATGGCGATTATAAACACTACTAGTTTCGCCGATTCATATATCGGCTTCATCTGGTATGAAGGAAGGGTAATAAAACACGTAGGATTAATGAAACCGTCCGAGGAATTGAGCTTTGTCCGAGCTATGTGATGGTTGAATCAAGAATGGCGGTTCTGTGAGGATAAATGATAGTCACAATGTCATCATAGCGTATTGCGAAATGAAATGCTGTTACCTGATATTGTAGATTAAACCAATTCTATTTTGTGTCAAGAGGGGGTGACGAAATTGGAAATTCCATAGTATTACAGCATGAACTGAGAGTTCAGTTTGACTGTCGTAAAGTTCCAAAACGTTGGACATCCAGAAGATAGTGAAAATGTTTAAAGATAACGGTTTACATCGCAAAGAGAAAATTATGGCTAGGAAAGAGTCGATTCACATGCAAAAGAAATTCTACAAATACGGGAAGTGCTTGGTAAGATATTCATTAAAAGATTATTTGTATCCTTTAGACTCTGTGGCTCAGGCTGGGATGAGAGAAGGGAAAGAGTCGGTCAGGGCCTCAGTTGAATGTACCATTTCGGTATTTGCTTAGTGTGACAGGAAAAGCACTAGAAGAATCTGTCAGGATGCTACGACCGCTCGGTATAAGATAGTTGGAACATCATGAATTCAGACATACATCTACACTCAGTATTGTTTGGAAAGATGTAAAGAAAAAAAGTTTCTATACATGAATTCAGATGCAGTAGTCATTGTCCAATAGTGATAGAGATGTGAGTGACTTTTTGTAGTTCATTTCTGCAGTTCCTTAACCCTGGAATAAAACCCCTTAATTTTTGGAACATTAACGAAAACCTAGGGTATGAAGTGAAGCTGTTTTACGGAATGAAACCTGTATTTCTTGTAGCTAACAATGGGTGCACTTTTATTACACTAATTCCCAGATAATAAATCCTCATTTTCTCCTTCCCAGACACTAATTATTTGCTTTCTGCAAACACAATAAAAAAATAAAACAAGGTATGTCAACAGCCGCAAAGTTTTGTTGACATTATGTCTGCATTTGCACTCCCGGCAAACATTGAGAATGAACTGCCTTCAAATAAATTTACAACATTCACAACAGCAAATCGTCGTTTTACAACCTGCGGCTCTAGGACAGATATGGAACATCTCCAACTAATGTCTATCAACACAAAACAGACTTCCCGTAAGAGAACGGTGGGGAACTCAATTCTCCTCAACATGTGTCACGACTCACGACCACACAGACAAATTACTGAATTGACAATAATGGACTGACGACAAGTAGCTATTCTTAAAATAAAAGTCAGATACTACCAAAGCAGTCAGGGTTACCAACTGCATTCAACAGCGAAAACAAAATTTACCCTGAAGACAGCATCAGATTATTGTCCGGAACGTCGAAAATACGAATTCCTTCATAGCAGTGGTTAGAGAAGTCCACAGGCAGATGTTTCAAGATTATTAAACCACTGATGTCTTTAACAGACAAAAGAGCCATTACTGTAAGAACTGAAATATGATATTAAGCATTAACAAGTTTTTTTTTTTTTTTAATTTTCTTCTAAGTAATACGGGGAAGATGCAATACTATCTTTCACTATTGTTGCTTTTACTTATTTATTTATTGTGTTTTTTTTTTGTATGAAAAGGATTCTGCTGGCAATTATGCCCTGAGTCCGTCACATGTCTAAAAGATAACGTCCCTCGGGGACAACTTTTCTTACGATAAGAATGGGGAAGATAGCGGCCATGGTCTTAGGCGAGGTACAATTCCGCCATTCACATGGTGAAATCTGACAAAACCCCTGGAAAACTTTAGTCAACAGGATTCAAACCAGCATGCCGATTCAAAGTTCGTGATCATAGCCACCATTGCTATTTCTATTTTGTGTGAATGAGCTCTACGGACATTTTCCAGAGCCTTTCCAAGATTCCTTAGTCTCATCAGGTGGATGAGACATGGTAGAGATACCCTGTGACTTCTTTCCCCATACCTTGTGTGCGATGTCACCGATCGACGTCATTTGTCAGATTAAACCAAGCGGCCGTAGTTCAGTTAGTAGAGCATTGGCTTGGGGATCGGAACGATCTCAGTAACGGCCCATCCTGATTGGTGTGTTTCCTCAGTCACACCAGGCATACACCGAGATGATACATACAGACTAGACCCTAACCGACTTCCTTTGTAAACCCTCTTCACCACTCTATCCCGGCCCGTGTTCCAGTTACCTAAAGGCCTTGAAATGAATTCAAAAAAAAAATCTAAGTTCTTACGTAGCTCTGAGACCTATGTTAAAAAGTGAAAACTGATAGTGCTTGATCTATAATAGAGAGCAAACCAGTAGCGTCATATTTTGTGAATGGCGAAGTGTGTGTGTGTGTGTGGGGGGGGGGGGAAGAGGTTTTGTTATTTGCCAGTATTCATATCTCAGCGAATATATATTGTATCTCTCTTCACAGTTTTTCTTGATTCCAATAAGGACCTTTGTTTATTATACATAATCACAGTGTTAGGGGGCTCCACCGTCTAGTGTGGTTAGAGCTTTGGACTCATGTCCGCGTGGTCCCGGGTTCAATTCTTGGCTGGAGCACCCCACTTTTCGGCGTCCACCCATCGTCGTGAGGCAAACTGGGGAGTCACATGAATAAAGACCTGACGACCACTCGGTCTCGAAAGCCCCCTGATACACCTGTTCGTGGTCAAGGTCACGCGCAGTGCTGACCCCAAACGGCGGACGGGTGGCGTTGGGGCAGGCTCAGGATCTTTCGATCTGTAACGCCAGTGGTTATTTTATTATTATTAATCACAGTGTTAACTTCTCATATTGCAGAGGCTCCCAGTAGTGGTTCGGCAAGCGACGCTGATGGCTATGGCCCGAGTACAAGTTTAGACACTTCAGATCAAGACGCTAAGAGGTTCTGGATAAGATCAGGTATGACATCAGTGAGACCCTTACTATATATTGTGCTAATGCAGGTCACTGTTGCTTAGATTGTCATGAACACATCCGAACAATGTGGATATTCATAAGAGCTTTTTTGTTCAGTAGTAGCAGATGTTTTGAAAGAGGAAAAGTTTCAGTAAAATTCTTATCAGCCGGTTAGATTACGAAAGCTAAATCATGTTATGAAGTTATTGAGGAAAAAAAAGGTACGAAGCTGTTAATATCTGACGTCAGTGACAAGCGCAACAGGAACTCGTTTGCCCTAAAGCTTTGCACATCCGTCTTTCTCGAAAACTATTGAACATATAAATAATTTCAATTTGAAACACTATGGACAAAAGCATTACGTATAATTTTAATTTTCTACTGAGACTCCGTGCATTTCACAGCTTAATTTCAGATTAGAATAAGGTTGAGTATTATTGGTCAGTACTTGTCGAAGCAACCATGTTCTCATAATATAAATACTACATGATTAGTATTTTGTTTCGGTTCTTAAATGGCAAAACCAGATTTCATCTACTATAACAATACGGAATAAAATTCTTGTTCACACTCGTGATGTCACAGTTGTTCAGATGAAATTAACTTTGGTGTGTTTGAAGCTCGATTTGCTTCGACAAAGTCTTGTCATATTCGAGCCTGATTAAGCACTTGGTGATGCATCGATCCTTGCGAATGATTTCAGATGCGCGGGAGATAACCAGTACGCGAAAAGCCACTGAGCTGCAATTTTCCAGTTTCTATAGTTCCTTGCCCAATTTATAACAAATCCATAAACAGTGCCGATCCACTTGTGAAAGCTTCACATGGATTCTTTCTTGGCAGTGAGAAACTCTACCCAAGCGCATTGTTTGTTACTTGAATCACCGAAAGACTCCATTTTCGGATTTAGCAGCAACTGCTGTGAAGTTTCATACAACCGCTCTGTCCGTCTGTCGAGAACTTTCAGCTCAGGAACTACTAGAACTAGGAAGGTAGTTGAGGTATCGTTGGAAATATCTCGGCGAGACGAGTTAAACCTATATAGATAATCCAAAGCACCATTGGTCACGAGATACGAGGGGGAGAAATTTTCAACTAAGTAACTACTAGGGCTATGGAGGTGTTTGACGTGTCATTGGAAAGGTCTCGGCGAAACGAGTTCAAACCCATGTAGATAATCCAGATCACAGGAGCGGGTCCCGAGATACAAAGGGAGAATTTCCAACTCGTTAACTACTAGGCCTAGGAAGGTGTTTACGGTGTTGTTGGAAAGGTCTTGCCACAATTTTCCAACGAAACATTGATTCTTTAAATAGGATACTCGCTTTTGAAGCCTGGCTTTAGCATACATTCTGTCCCCGGACTGTGTTCCTCCTCACTTGCATAAATACTGTAGTCGTAGCACCATCTGGGGGAAAAGTTACAAATTAGTCTATCTATTATATAAAATCATTGTGTAACGTTCAAAGGTTGAGTATATTCAGGGTTCCCACGAACCTGGAAAAGTCAGGGAATTTATTTTTTTCAGGATGGGTTCCTGGAAAAGTCAGCAAATTTATGTACAGCAAGACCTTTTTTATTGCAAAGTAAAATTTATTCATATTTTACAAACCATGTTTGGATTAAAATAAAAGAATACTGTGTTGTTTGAAATTATATATCATGAAGTGGGAGGTTGCAGTGTTGCCCACGAAACGAATTTGAGGCTGTCTCGTCTCATCTCGTGGGCAACATTAAGTGTACGTGTTCTTTGCAGGAAGGGATGAGTCTTGTGACTTTCTTTGCATGTTCTGTGTAATATGATGTAGTACTTGAGGCATTAATTGTAGGTTCTGAGACTCAAAAGCAAGTCCATTTGAAGATTCCAGACCAAATACTAGTGTTGTAGTAATTGATGATTCAACCCATTCCCAGTCAGAACCGGTTGAGAAATCCAAAGGAGCTGATATTGGTGTAACATTTCAGACCTCATTAAGTAGTGGAACTGTGAAAAGATTCGTTGTGAAGGAGGAAGGCCTTGAAGTTGATACTATATGGGCCGTGAAGCCATGCTACGTTCAGTTTTCAAAACGGAGTGGGTAACATTTAAGGTAGTGTTTAAAGACACGTTGCTATTGCCCTACAGTTCACTGTGGGTCCAACTAAAGCTTCATATATAGTCATTCACGGACTCGCGCCATATATCTTTAATGAAAGGTAATATCTTATTGCGTTCAATTTTTGTGGTTTATTTTGATGAGGCACTTAACAAAATTATTAAGAAGGAACAAATATACTTTTGTGCTGATATATTAGAACAAAAGTGAGAAAAGGGTGAACACAAGATGTTGGACTTCTAGTTTTTGGAGTCATTGTTCTGTTGAGAACTTCGTCTCTGAATTTCTTGAGCCACTGTCGTCTTTTCCATTGCACAAAATGATCCAGGAATGTGAATTTTTTGTTTTAGGAAGATCAAAACAGAATTAGTTTAAGACGAAAATAATCCAGTAGTGGTTGATTCGGCAGTTGTGGTCTTCATGTAATCCATGGGGCACTCTAGTGTGGGTACAAGAAGTTAAGTTAGAAGCTTCGGTACATTTATTACCTACTTTAAAAGTCACCCTGATTTTCCCTACTGCACTGGAGAAATTAATCGTAAGGCTTGGCTGTGAGGACAAATGGAGGAAGCCAAGAGACAATATAGTTTTAAATAGTATTTCTTGAACTAGCTTGAATATACAGTAGTGTCTCGTTTAACCGAATTTGATGGGACCAAGGCTGATCCAGTTAAGTGTAAATTCGGTTAAATCGGAAGCATAGTGATTTACATACTGTAATTTAGTACGATACTACATGGTAAAAGAAATACTTTATTTTTCCCTGCTCATGTCATGTGGGCTTCGTGGACATACTGTGTGCGTGGGTTTTCTCGGGGTTCTCTCGTTTTCTCCCACTTTTTTTCATTCCACCACTTCATCCCATCATCATCCATTCGGCCTGAGCCAAAGTTGCTCAAAAGTCTTAAAAATTAAATTAAAATTCAAACAACTTTATTTTAAACTAAACAACTTTTCAAACATAGGCCTACTGCTATAAAGTAATACTGTATTGCTATAATCTAATTTCTGTACTGTATTTTTACTGAACATTCCAAGGATTTTTTACCGGCCGAGCGGTCTGCGGCGGTAGGCCATCGGCTCGAAGGTCCCGGGTTCGAGTCCTGGAAAGGGCATGAGCGTGGATTTTAACAGCCAAAGGCGAATCGTGATGGGCCGAAGTCCAAAGTTACTAGACTGGCCCATATAAAAATAAAGTTTACCAAAGTTTTTCCAAGGATTTTTAAAAATAATTCGTTCATAATTAAGACTATAAATTAAATGTAGAATCTGCAAACTGCTAAAATAAAAATAAAGAATTCTTTTACTGCATAGGAATTCGGTTCAGTGAATGGGTATTCTAGTGTATTTTGCGACATGTATTTACAATAATAAACTTCCAATTCTGTGTTTAACCTAAATGAACTGCTTATTGAAGACCTGGAAAATTAAAAACCATTTACCTTTAAACCTGAAAAAGTCAGGGAATTCTTTTGTACAGTTTCGGTGGGGACACTCTATATGCGAAAGAAGCAGATCAAGCCTCACTTCTTACACGTATATAGCTCCCGTAAGAGAAGGGGGTGGGAAAGGTAGCGGCCTTGTATTTATTCAGGGTATCATTTGGCGTGTTGAGTGATAGGCGCCGGATTTCGAGGTGAGCACACATCCCCTGATCCACCACACAGTAATTAGTACAGGGTTCTTGGAAAACTTGAAATACCCAAAAAAGTCAGGACAATCAGCTTACAATTAAAACGTTCTGAAAAAGTCAGAACATTTCATAAAAATATGTTTAAAATGCTTTAAATATTTTTTGAAGTGAAAATTGAAATTGTTGCAGGTTCTGATGCTTCTGTCCAGTCCTGGGCATCTAGTCTTAGCCTGGATAGTCAGTCGGATGAAATAACAGCCGAAGCAGTTGAATTTATGAGGAAATTCATTCAAGACTTGTTTAAGAATAGCTCATCGATACCTCTGGATCAGAAATCCAAGTTTGGTCAGTTGGCTCAGGTAAGTTGAAAACGGGACAAGCTTTTACAAGTTCTCTGTTTTATTGCAAAGACTTTGTAATAGATGTGCGGTTCTTGTATTTTCAAACACTCAGCCTTCTTTTTGTCACACTCAGCCTCCTTGAACAACTTTGCTTTATACCAAAGCATGAACTTGTAGATAGTGATGTTACTACAGTACATAATAGACATAGCATAACGAACAGTTTCTATTTCTTTAAAATTAATAATGTCTTAAGTTGTGAATTGCCTTCATTACCTTTCCCTAGTATCGCCCAGCCAACAGGCGAAGGATCTCCGCGGCTCCCCAGCAAAACAGCTGGGACGCACAGTTTGAGGAACTTCGGTGTAAATATTTGTTGAAAGATGCTGAGACATCAATTAAGGAAGATATTCTTTGTAAAGGAAAGTGGCGTTCAATGAGCTATTTCGAGTTTTTTTTTTTTTTTTCATACCAGTAACGGTGTAAGTGTGATATTTTTGAAACAATGACTTCAACTTCTTATAACTCTTCTTAATCAGAGATTATCGTCCATTTTTATAGCCTATTTTTAAAATGTGACTTGTTTCACAATCAGGTAGACGGACGAGTAAGTGACCAATTGGCAATACGTACAGGGTCATGGAAAAAGATTGCCGAGATTATAAACGGGTATTGTGAAGAAGTTCTTCATGGATGGCTTCTTAAAATGGTAGGAAATAATTAAAAGTTTTGAGTGGCCTTAAGATTTACAGCGGTGCGCATGAGTGGGAGGTAAGGTGGGGACGGGGGTGTGGGGAAGAAGAGAAACTCTGGCTGACCAAGAACTCTGAGGAAAATATGGAACGCATAAGGCAATCTTGCTAGAAGCCCAAGAAATTAATTGCTCGTAGAAATTTAGCATTAGGATTTTCAAAAGTTGCCATTCAAAACGTTCTGCACAAACACTTAAGGATCTATGCTTACAAGATTCTGCTCTTGCGTGAAATTAAATCGGAGTGCAGAGACAGAGAGAGAGAGAAATTTGCAAGCTTTATGCTGAACAGCATGGATGACGATTGACAAAGCAAAATTTCAGTGAATGGGTGCGTTAAACGACATAACTGTCGCATTTGGGGCTCACAGCCATCGAGGGAGGGTAATGAGTACATTCGCGGGTCACCTCCAGAAAGCCAACTCCGAACACGATTCAGAAAATATCGATATGCGTTTACGAAGCTACAATGGTACCCACATCGAAATGTACTAACAAGGGAAGTGTTTCGGTTTGATCAGGAATTTTTTTGTACAAGACTTCGTATATATATTCGTATCCCAATGCTGATAATGCCTGGAAAGTAATTCGACCGTGTAAGACTTTGTTTGTCCGCGAGAGGGCGTTACAGGTTTGGAGCAAGGAAAAGACAACCTGGGCATCCGCCCCCGCAGTTGCGGTTCGAACATGCATTTATTACTCAAATTATATACTTGAATGTACATGATAATGCTGACAAAAGCTGCAGTGCCGCTCTACCATGTAACAAATAGTTTTGTTGATATAGACCAGTATGTCTTTACAAACGTGAGTGAGTGTTTTCTACGAATTGAGTAAACCAGAATTTGGTATGTCAGCATGTCCCCTTTCCTTGACCTCTTTACTTTTCACTGATAAAACAAACTTATTACAACACGATCACTTCTGTCGTACGACGTGAATAAGGTCACAACAACATTTATGCTACGATGAATCTTAGCGATAGCAGTAGTGCCAGAGTGTGAAAGCAAATATGTTATGGTATAAATCTACATTTTTTTGCTTTCTACGCTGGAACACTGCTATCGCTAAGATTCATTGTAGCATAAATGCTGTCGTGTCACACGGGCCTAAATGATAGCATCACAAAAAGTTTTATTATTAAATTATGATTTTAGCACTTGACGTGAGACGATGTTAAATAATGATTATTTTTGTTACCTTTAGAACATTGCACATATCTTTCCCTTTCTTTGATTGTGGTAGTGCTAAAAATGACAACAGATGCCACACACGCGAATTTAAAGAGAATTAAGACATTATGTATCGGCAGGAATTTTATGTTTCATCACTTAGGACTAACAGTGTAGAGTATTTCCTGTTGGTGAGTGGTCGCTTTCTTGTAATCAACGGGTCCCGGGTTCGATTGTGGATAGGGACACAATTGGTTCGGAGTCCACGTTAAATTGTAGGGTCAGGACCTGCTTTCGAACAGAGTACCCATCATCATCATAATGGCTTTCAGCTAACAAGCGTCGAAATAAGAGAATAACCTGATAAATCTCAGCTCAAATAATAAAATGAATAAAAAATTCAGAATTTACCAAATTACTTAGGGCTTGATTGGGCTAGAACATACACATTTTAATCCCAAAAGAACGGTTCAACTATGAGCTTTACTAACGCTTTTACTTATATTAGCAAGTATTGTTCCCTGTATAACATTCTACCAATGAGTTAAAGTAGGTTAGGTATTGTCGGAGTTTGAATGATACCCCTTTATTATACGGAAATAAATATTTGAATGAGGTATAGGAATATTTTTCATCTTAGAAAAATAGTATGAAAGAATACTTCTTTTTATTTCACCGGAATGTAGACGTAGCAGATGCCTAACTGGTTTTCGAGTACCTCAGAATATGATCGAGAACTATTGAATATTATGTCCTTGACAGCATCAGGCTGCCACGTTATTACCTTTGATTTATAGAAGCAAAGATATTGAAGTAACGGCTTGGCCTTATTTTAGTGTACCATTCCGGCATTCTCCGGTGTGACTGCAGAAAAACTGAAACTTCAGTCAGTATGGCTGACTCCGGAATTCGATTCCAGGATCTCCCGAATACGAGATGAGCAGGCTTCCACTGAATCATCATGTGCGGCATATTGGAATTCTAGATCATGAAGCATGCGTGTATCTAAAATACTTAACCAACTTCGGGAGGGGATTATTTACACCGAAATAGGGAAAAAACGTTCCTATGAACAGACGTCGAAAAGTGCGTTGTTTGGCATCTAGAAGCATCCCAATGTGCGAGGGGGAAGGGAGCATCGTCAGAAATGACACTAATATCTTGGTAAATAATAATAATGTAAGATGTGTCGCTGTAGCAAATGAAAATTGAAGTTTTATTCAGTGACGTCATTATTTGTCGAGATAATATGTAATTTGTAGGCTTCGGATTTTTAGGTTCTAAAAAGTTCAAATTAGGATTTTAAAAAGTGCATTTTAGGATTTTATAGGTTTTTAAAAACGTTGTTTAGGATTTTATGTTTTATATTACAGAAAAGGACATTTTAGCCGTACGTTTGCTTACATTTCAACAGTTTGTTTATGATACACTTCGAAACTTATCTTTTTGCCCAAAGCGACAGTTTCATCTTACAACAACATCTGCTATCCCTAAAGATTTCATTACAGCCTCGCAAAACTACTTTAGAAACTATTTTTATTCCGAACAAGGTAATACACCAATATAAGCGGTCCAGCCAACGATTTGAGTTGAAGTGTGGTCAGCACATCGCTAGTCCTATCGGTTGCTGTTGTTGCTGGTTTTATTGACCGGAGTTCGGTATCTGTTAATTTAAGTAGCTCCACAATCCCTCACGATCCTGGGTCAAAACCAAAAAATGAATATTCCGACCGGGAATCAAATCGAATCTGCAATCAAGTTGAAAATTAAGTAGAAATCTCAATAATTTAAAGACTTCGAGATAGTACAGGCTAATGTTTTCAATGCGCATGGTCCCGAATTCGATCCTTTGTAAAGGCACAATTTTAGGTGGTGATATACTATCGTGAGGCAAGTGGAGATGTACAGTACTGGAAATAAGGAAGAGGTAGAGGAATTCGGACAACAATGACGATTAATGGAGATGTGCTGCCACAACATGCCCTCGCCGGCTGGTTTTTTAGTAGCTTTTTAATATCTTCTTGCTAAACCTTTCTGTTTACCTTTTATTTTAATGAAGAAACGATGAATCTCTGCTAACAGTTCATTTAGGATACTGTAAGTCCTAACCCCCAAGTTAGGACATTTTAGGTCCTGTAAAATTATTATTCTTTCGCTCATAGCAACGTAAAATGTAAAGAAAACACGAATTTTCTCCATTAACTATGCAGGAATAAAATCGGATCAAACCTACGAATCCGAAGCCTAGTAATTTGAGACGGTCTCCCCACATTTGGACGCCTGTAGCTCCTAAATTACACGTTTTTCTTCATATGCTCATTGTCTTTTTTTCTGGTGTCAGTAATCACTCCCGATCTTTACCACAATATCTTACGGACACGTTCTACTATGTAAACTCTTTCCTATACTTTCCTTTGATAAAACTGTTAAATGATAGCGTAGACCTCGTAATAGATAGACTTAGCACGCTTCCCCATTTCTAACTGCGCTAAAACTAATGGATTTTTGTTCAGAGCACGTGATTTTGGTATCCATCCGCTAGGTAGCTCTGCCATAGACGCCATATTCTACTATGAGGTCTATGGCAGAGCTACCTAGCGGATGGATACAAAACAACAAAAATCCATTAGTTTTAGCGCAGTCAGAAATGGGGAAGCGTGCTAAGTCTATCTATTATGAGGTCTATGGTGATAGCTAAGCTCAGTAAATGAATCGATATAATTCTATGTTGAAAGTTGCATTCCACTATGAAGTCTGATGATTTTTTTTTCTTCTTTTAAGCACGAAGCTGGAAGGTTATGGTTTGCACGGTTTGTAAATGCTCAACGAGTTCATAATAAAAAAGTTGACGAGTCAACGTTTTATAGTTTAATCCAATATTTCGCCATTGTGCTTTTTGAATGTGCCGAAGCCGATGATTTTTCACCAGCTAAATCGCTCATGAATATGTGCTTTACATTTTATCATGAAGGTTAGTATGCGTTCTTCTTCTTCTAATAATAATAATAATAGTTGTAGTAGAAGTAAGAATTGAAGGGAAGGTGGAATTTGTTAATAGCTCCAAGAAAAATTGAATACTTTAGTCTCGACCCGTAAGTCTGAAGCGATATTCGTTTGTAACAACAACAGCTTTTTTTTTATCAGTCTCCTCTGGCGAATGCTGGGATTAATGCTGGTTTCTTTCTTTTTGTAGGTTATGATGTTTCTAATGGATATCTTCTCTTAGATTTAACACAAGCTTGTGGGTCGTTCAAGTATTACGTAAGCATATTATAGTCGTTTTAGACCCGCTAACCCTTTGTTAGCAAAAATAGGCAGATACGCGCTCCTATCCCCTTGTGCTTACATAAGACGCATGTCCTATCGTTATTTCGTAGTTAAAGAAAGAAAACTGTTCAAATCCACCGTAAGGCATAATTGAGTTGTACTATCATCATTGTGATATACTTAGATGGTAGATGCAACATTGCTATCGTGCAGTGACGTTTTGTTTATCAGCGCGTGATTTGATTTCCTCTTTTTTTTTTTTTTAGCCATTCAGAAAGGCTCTTTCAAATGCATATAGGACGGTTGTCAGAGGTGTTCTTTTTTAAGTTATTTTGTTGATATAAACACTTCATCTTTACTTTTGGACGCCGGTTTCTCGGTCGAGAATATCTATGATCTTAACAGAGATGATAAAATCGTAATATAACATAATGACAGGAGTTTATAGCTAGTCGCTAAACGTCTCTTATTCAAATAGAAACTTGTGGATTGAAATCATTTCCGTATACTCAACGAACCTCAGTTCCCTATCAGATTGTTACTATAAGGAATGATCGATTTAGTGTGAAAGCTCATCTCTATATCATGTGTATTACATATGTTGTGTACTAACGTTATTTAATTACTTAGTTGCTGTGATAAATGTGTTTTGAAAAAGTTCTTAACTTTTGGATACCAAGTCGTCAGAAGTTAACATTAGGTCATTCGATTGCAAAGGTCAACATATATAAATACAACGTCAACTTAACATTAAATAAATAAAAAGATAAAACATAGCAAAATCTACACTAATACCTTTTTAAACGAATCTTAAGTACGGATTGCTCTGATCCCCGTCTCCCTTTGTCAGATAAAATAAGCAACGCTTGAACTTACTCTCCCTCTTAAAAGCTTATGTAATGAATGACACCCAAATTCTCGAGTGGTTTTGAATTACAAATTGAACAAATAATCCAAGTTCGCGATTTCTACAATGCAGAATGTACAATACTCATTGACAGTGAACAGTTACAATAATCGAAATACTTTAAAATGTATTTTTAGCTAGCGTTGTGTCTCATGATTTCTACAATGCAGAATGTACAATACTCATTGACAGTGAACAGTTACAATAATCGAAATACTTTAAAATGTATTTTTAGCTAGCGTTGTGTCTCATGCTTGACCAGCCGAGCCACATAGCTCAGTGGTTGAGCGTTGGCGTAGTATTCGGAAGGTTGTGGGTTCAATCCCAGCGGCCGACTATCCTGACTGAGGTTTTCCTCAGTCAAATGCCGGAATGGCACCTTCAACTTTGGCACGCATCTTTTCCCCTCCCCTATCCCGGCCTGAGCCTTAGATGCCTAAAGGCCATAAATAAAATTCAATTAATTCATGCTTGTCAAAACATACGTAGCTTCGTTTTTTGCTGTGAGAAAAAAATGGACTAAAAGAAATGCCATGATTGTTTAGGTAATCCAAGATACTAGCATTCTGTGTAATGGGATTAGCAGGGAAAACGCTTGAATAATTCCATCCCTTATTTTATTCTAACCTTGTTATTCTTTATAATTGCACAATCCGTATATGAGCTTCATCTACTATTTCCAAGCTGCTGCTTGCTAACAAATACCCTACAAAAACTTCTGTTAACGTAATTTGCTGTAATGACAGAAAACGGAATGCAAATTGGTTCATCCATTCCAAAGTTATTCGCAAAGGTAATTTTACCAACGGGTAATAAGGACTTCCGTTGCTAACTGTACAACAGTCACGACCCAGCCGTAGTGATGAAAATTTTCCGTTTTATGTAAAGTTCTTTCACTTGTTCCTACATTGTTGCTGTACCGTAAACTTGACTTGTAATGGACGTCGCATGATAAAAATACTGTAGTTTCATAAGATAAAGAAAGCTAACAATTCGTTATTTCTGGAAAATATTTTAGAAACATTTAATGTACTTTTTTCCGAATTTATCTTTCACAACAGGGTGCAGTAAAACAATAATACACCGAACGGCGCACAAATCCAAAGCATAAAGTTTTTTTTTTAACTTATGAGACTGCATTGTTTCTGTTTTATTTTTGTACGTAGAGTGAGCGGGTGATTGTAAGAGTCTGCGAAAACGGCCGACATTGCCTTTGAAACTGGAAGACAAAAAAAGCCACATTTATCATGACGTAAGGAATACGATCCTATTATCTCTGATATTTTAATCATATTCATATAGTTTTGACTCTATCGAACTTACCATTTATGAATGTTCAATACAATAAAATCAGCGCAGAACTTCTGTTAAAATCTTCTTTATAAGGAATTTTAATGCCTTTTTTTCTCATTAAATGAAAACTGAGAAGCATTTATTTTCCCTGCACTTGGTATACACAGAAACACCATGTAAATATTTCATTATCAAGTACGAAATATTTGAGCTTACGCGTGGCGCAATGGATAGCGCACCGGCTTCGTCGTAGCTCAGTGGTTCCAGTTATAAGTTGTTATTGGAAAATTATAATTTGCTCTTATTTAATATTCTTATACATGGATTCAATCAATTTTACAGCTTAATGTGGAGTTTATACTTGAAAGTGGATATTTGTTTAGAACGGAAAATGTTCCAGAAAAATATAGTGGAAATTTTTCCATCTCACATCACTACCAGCCAGAAGATAAAGAGAAGCTTCCCTCTCCTACGGCGTAAGCCGTAACAGAAACACTTTATACTGTATGATGTTCTAAATAAGTTTTGTTTACTAGCGTCTAGTTTTTCTCCAGTTTTGTTTGCAGAACTACATCTTTCAGTATAACAACAGTTTCTACACGTAAGCCACATGGTTGAGTATACTAAGTAGCCGAAATTTTCTTTTTAATCACCGTACGTGTCACTAATAAAACACCTAGGATACTTCTAAGGAATGAATATCCACAATATTTCGTCCAGTTTACTTTACTTCGTCGAGTAGTCAATTTATTTACTAGCCAAAATACCCACCCGTTGGTGCGGAGTGAATAAAATGTGATGGCAACACTGACAGTACTACTCCTATTACTCCTACTACTAACACTTATGTTAGTAGTATTAACACAGACCTCATAATAGATAGATTTAGCACGCTTCCCCATTTCTGGCTGCGCTAAAACTAATGGATTTTTGTTCAGAGCACGTGATTTTGAATCCATCCGCTAGGTAGCTCTGCCTAGACGTCATATTCTACTACGAGGTCTATGGCAGAGCTACCTACCGGATGGATTTAAAATCACGTGCTCTGAACAAAAATCCATTAGTTTTAGCGCAGCCAGAAATGGGGAAGCGTGCTAAGTCTATCTATTATGAGGTCTATGGTATTAGTTACCCATACCTTATATATTTATTATACATAAAATTACGTTACAACAATCAGTAAAAATTTGAATAACTGTATTTTTATGAACAGAAGGACAACCGAGCAACAATTGGTGAACTCTTAGAAAAGTTCTCGTCACCGCAGGTTTGCTGTAGAAGGTTATACGTTTCCGTGGATATCTTACAAGAGCTTCACAAAGACCGCAATGTTTACTCGTTCTTTGACTTCCACATCCATTCTTACCAAAAAAAAGAAAAATTCCACCAGCGCAACAAACTGTGTATTGCTATGCGGTTCCCTGCCACCCAATGGAATCTCACGAAACCACTTTCATGATCACTATTACAAGGAATACATAACCCGTGTCTGATTACAATCTAACATACAGATTCTGTCCTGAAACTTCTAAGACAATGAATGCATGTTTCAAATAAAATATTCAATTGGAAAGTTAAGACTGCTTTAGTACTATTATTTATGTCATCAGAGAGAACTAGAACAAAATGGGTGATGATTTATGTATCTACGTTATTTCACCTGATGAAACTGGATAGGATCGAGTGAATCATTAACACCCATTTTTCTCTTGGAACCACATGACTAGTAGCTCTTGTGCCAAAGTTGTATAAGTTTTTAAAACCCGTGATTTAAGTCTGTTTTATTTCTTGCAGTTGACGTTCCGGGATGTGAACCTTACAAAGAGTACCTGTATACTTATTTAAAGGATCAAACAATATGGCATACATTGAGGTTTTGGAATGCAGCCTTTTTTGATGCTTTACAATGCGAAAGAGCTCATCGGCCAGTCGTTACTCGAGAAGACATTGAACAGAACAGCTTAGAAGCCATAACAGATGAGAAACAATACCAAGAAAATATTACATTCGGACAATTGGGGTAAGTACGCGGAATGGAATAACCGTGTTCGATTGTTTTACACAGAGTGATCTGACACATAACATTGTTGGCATATGCGAGAAAAACTCATCATGCATTAAGGTAATCAAAATTTCTGTGGTTACGGTAATGCCTGGCATTCCTTACATTACCCTATTCTTCAATCTGCGTCCAATCATGGAAGCACTTACTTCACAGACTTTTTTTTTTTTTTTTAAATCAACAGTTCGTATCCTTCCCTTGGCAGGTTGTAGTAGCATCATCAGAGGCGAGAACCACTATCATACTGGTAGAATCTGGTTTCATTACCAGTTGCAATGTCTGTAGCCATCTGAGAGAAGCCATTTTCGAATCAAGAGAACCTATTTTGGCGTCATTGTACCCGTGTCAGTTTTTTATTTTCCGTCAATGTTTATGGTTCCCAACGAGGCGAAACTTTCCTCAGACGAAGATTGTTGGGAAGAATGGTCGAAACATTGGGAGAGATTATCCTCAGGGCCGCATCGATATCACTGAAAATTACAGACAGATCTTCTCATTCTCTCTACAGCAGCCACTACCGTCAGTCATCTTCCTCTACGCTCTTCGTGTTTCGGAGAGATGCGGTCACACTTGAGTTCGCTGAACTAACGAAACACTGTTTCACTCATGGTGCAATGCATGTGACAAGCGTTCCAACGAGTACAACTGTGCGATTGTAAAACATCATGGCTGGAAAATCTTCTCGCCCCACCCTCGTAGCGAGAAACCCAACTGAAGCTATGTTTTGGTAGCTTTCTATGCTATTGAACGGTGACGCCACACGGGGTAGGAGTAGGCTTACTCCATAAGGTTGATCAGTGGCCGACCATCCTGACAGGTTTTAAAAGGGTTTTTGCTTAGTCACGTCATGCAAATGCCGGGATGGCACCTTCAACATAGGCCCTGGCCGACACCTTCCCGAATCCTTTCCTCTCCCCTATCCCGGCCTAAGCCTTTCATGTCTAAAGGTCATAAATAAAATTGAAATTCAAAAAGGATACCAGTAATACATTGCAATTTGGACACTAGGCAAGGTCAAAAATATAAAAACAGAAAACACTTTACAGCTTCGACACTAGGCAAGGTTAAAGGATAAAAACAGATAACACTTTACAGTTTCGTCACTATATCGTCTTTCTCAGACTAAACACATCTTCGGACTCTGTGAAGAAAAAGAAAAAAAAAACGAAATAAAAGCTCCCTTCCTCCTAATTTCACTGTTTATGGTTTCCGTCACCTGCCGGACTTATTCACACACCTTCTGTAGCACGCTCGACCCTGGCGAGTAGGGGAACTGAGGCACAAGGTGTGTTCTGCAGATTTGATCAACATCAACCTTTTGGCTCTACTTTCAAAGACCAAGGACCCACATACAACGTACCACTTCAATTTTTTGTTCCTTTCATAACAAATTGAAAGAAAAGTGGAGGCCATATCTCATGTAGGTTTCAGCATAATGTTTGCAAAACTATACTGAAGCTATTTCTAATTTATGCGATGTAAGTATCATAAAATATGTACCTGAGAGCCTGAATCGCGTAAGTCACAAATCCGTGTTTTAGGGAGAGAGAGGAAAAAAAACGTACTTCCTTTCACATAGAAACTAATGGAGAAACCACATAATCGTCTTACTTTTTTACATTCTTTAACATGTTTACAAGAAGAATCTTGCAACCATTTTGTGAGGCCTTCCGATCACTGTACAAAACTGCATTCGTCACGTTTTGGTCAAAATTGGACTTAAGCGGTTCTGGCTTTCAGGCACAAATATATATTTTATGACATTTCCTCCTTAGAGCAAGTAATTGTATACACACGTAAAAGCAAGTAGTTTGAATATTAGTTCTTTAAATTCTGTTACATTTATGGCAACAATGAAACATTAGATGTAATGTAGTTGTAACAATACCTTATATTCTCTTGTTAAAAAATGGTCCTTGTGGTCCAGCTGCTTGTTCTCGCTGCGCGGTAGACCATGAAACTCTTCTGATAGGGTTCGTAAATAAGTTGTGGATGAAGAGAAATGAAAGCAACTAACACTATGGCGTGTCCCAAGTCTACGCCGTAGTGGGACATACTCCTGAAAAAATAAATAGTAGAGGACCTGAATGAACAATCAGTGCTTTTCAACTCCTTGAAGAGACAACAGTCAAGCTCTCCACCACGTCTAACTACAAAAGAGAAACACAGGCGACAAGAAAAAAATATTTATTTAAACAAAGGCTTCAAGAATAAAAATGCCCCTGTACATGCTGTACCCAGCATACACTCTTTACATTCCTGGTGTACATATACATATTATGCACCTGCGACTTTACAATATAATATTTTACTTATACAATAGACTTCATTTCCATAACTAATCATTATTGAACAAATTTAAATCATGTGCCAGTAATCCAACGTAAAAACCATTAATTTTCCATCGTCCAAAAAAGTTACTCACTTCTACTCTCATGTACCAAAAGTAGAGATATCTCTCGGCCTCTTTTCAAAACTTCCACAATATATATACAAACAAATGTTGAATACTCATTTTTAAACCTTTTCTTTCATTAAAAACTCCTTTTAAAACATCTTGCAATATATCATAACAGATATAAACAATCATTTACTTTCATTCCACAATTCAAAACCAATTTCAAACTAAATAATGAACTTTCTAACTTCGTAATACACGGGACCATAGCTTAGTTTTAACCGGCCTTGTCTTTGTTGGGAATATTCAATAATAATAATAATAATAATAATAATAATAATAATAATAATAAAGTATGTGTTACTCAAAAAGATTCTCTTTAGTTTCGTTTACTTGATAGTTATGTACAAATTAATGTGTTGATGTATAAAATATATGTAAATATACTAAAACTGGCACTGACATAGTCACCTTAGAAAAGTAACTTTTTATAACAATTTGATCACTATTTCAACTAATTTCAGTTTGCATTCTCGGTAGGAGCACTGTAATTGCATAATTATATACAAAGTAATAAATACTTTGATGTCGTCTACGTATAGAACACAGTCGTCTGACGCATGGATATCTTTTGCGACGTTTTAATCCACCGCATTGTAATAATTGCAATGCAGTTTTAAGTTTTCGTCACGTTCTTTTAGATTGTGCTGATATAATCATCTCCGACAACGTTACAACATCCCCAATGACATGGCGTCAGTCTTAGGGGATGTATCTGATATGTTGCGGAGAGTTTTTGTATGTATGTTCGAGAGACAGGTCTGTTGCCGTCTATTTGAGATGATTATGTCCTGCAGCTGTTAAGTTTTATCTTGTTATTTTCTGTTAAATTGTGAAGGACTATTTACAGTCTTCTCATTTTTAAGTTTTTATACTAAAGACCATATACACCTTGAGGGTTTTATTATCTTTTATACGGGTCCTTTACACCAGCAAGCTATGTTTCTAAAGACCTTTTACACTTTCAGCTTTTATATGATTTTATTGTTTTATTCTTTTAACAGCTATGTTTAGACGTGACAAAGATCAGGGGCTTCCCCGTATCAGTACGGGCGTAAGCCATAGTGCTATTACCGCCCATAAAATTCGTTATATCTTTTTTAACATAATAGTAAAGGCTCACATAGCAGAATTCTGTATCAGCTGTATTCTCAAATCAGTCACATAAACTTTCTGTGGGTAAAGAAGCTGTAGTGATATGTTTATGACGTCTGACTACGAATCGGGCGGCCCGGGTTCAAATCCCGACTAGGACACTGGAGACTTTTCTCGCAGTGTTCCCTTGCCTGGCGCTCTGAGGTGCACTCAGCCTCCTATCAAATTGAGTACCGGAGTGTCCTTGGTACTCCAGGGCACCTTGGGAAGGTAAAGGCGGTCGAGCGTGGGACTGACCACCTCCACCTCACTTAGTATACCGTAGGTCAAGAAAATGTGGAGTGCTACCTCCACATCCCCCATCGCTTTATCTTTTTTACCATTATTTTTCATTTTATGTATGACATTTACATAATTTGACTAGCTGGAGCTTGTTTTTCCCATTGGCGATTGTTAAACATGTACAAACAAGGAAACCCTGGGTAACATGAATCCATAAAATGTTAAAAGGCAAGGTTTTAGTAGTGAATATTGTAGCAATATAACAGCAGTGACGATTGACATTTGCACTTCGATATATAACAAGAAGAAGAATGTAAGCAAGTAAACTCAACTAATTCGTTGCATAAAAACACTTATTTCAACATAATTAATTTTTTAAAAAAATGTTTCAGTTTATATTGAAGAGCTGTTTCACTACCTATCTCGACCATAATCTCAGCATTCATCAACCACGCTAAACCTTGCGCATCATGATGAAATACAATTCAATAGATTGGTTCATATGTATTTATAGTACGTGATAAAACCTATCATTGATTATTGCAGTGTGAGCTTCAGATCTCCGCACACGCTTGTGTGTGTTTCTTATTTCATATTAAATGCAAAACCGTCCATGAATCACAGTACATTGCATGTATCAAGACCAACTTATTATCACGAATACTTGAACATTGTTTTCGTACAATTCAGAGTCCCGTCGTAATGTTTTTTTTTTTTTTCGTTTGTAAATATTTTGTTTGTCAATTCTTTGGACATTTATTGAGTTTTTAGAGAGCTCGTGTTCAGGTACTAGCGTTTCTATACTTATATTTCTTGGAGGGATTCGAACTTATGGAGATTCCCAGTTACCCGAGAGGTTAACACGTTCCCCATTGAACGGAGTGGCTCGGAGTGCACTGTGGCAAAAACTGTAGGGCCCGTTTTTAGAAACTCTCCAACTCGTTTAGAACTTTGATGAAAATTTAAATGGAACTTGGGTCCGCGGTGGTTCAGTGATAGAGCTCTCACTTCTGGTGCGTGAGGTCTTCGATTCGATGTCGGCTTTGTGGTGGACAAACACCGTGTGGTTGGGTTTTCTCGGGGTTTTTGTTTCCTCCATCAATTCTCCCATCATCATCCATTCGGCGTGAGCCAAAGTTGTCTAAAGTCCTTAAAATTAAATTCAAGTGAAAATCGAACTCACGGTCTCAAGATTAGTAGTCTTACATTAACCACTACACTGAAGGAGCATCCCCAGGATTCTTCCTATGTTGCATTCCTTTTGAGTTATGAAGTGAAATTTTCTGTTTCTGTATGGTGCTTTGCCCGCAGGCAGATCTAGCAAGTGAAGATCTCTAGACAAGATGAACTTATGGGTTTTTGCCATTGCCTTTCATTGGATTGTTACGACATCCTAAGGACGTGACATTCAACTTAGATTCTGATCCACCACCGGGAATCGAATCTAATAACCTCTTGTGCTTACAAATTGACGATCATTAGTACTCATCCATCGGTGATTGGGAGAACATATATTGCTGTTAACTGAATGAAGTTTTGTGTTAGGGCTGTCTTTTGTCATCTTCATATTTCTTTTTTTTTTTCAAGGCACGCTTCAGATGGTATATATTTAAACCTTATACAGTGTAATAATGTGCGAATTCCAAACTCATCTCGCATAGGTTCTTATTAGGGTTGGGCACATAGATCCTGATTCGTTAGGAACCAGTTCCGGATTCGGATATTTGGCTCCGAGAATTCGAATCTTGGTACCGGGCACCTGGATCGATCTGAATCTTAGCTCCGAGGATCCGGATCTTGGAACTGGGTTCCTCCCACTCCTGTGAGCCGCGGTGGCTTAATGGTGGAGCGCTCACCTCTGGTGCTTGGGGTTACCTGCTCATACCATTCGGACTTTCTGGTGGATAAACACCGGGTGCGTGGGTTTTCTCGGGATTTTTCCGTTTCCTCCCACTTTCTTCATTCCACCAGTCATTCCATTATCTTCCATCTGGCCTGAGCTAAAGTTGCCTAAAGGCCTTAAAAGGTAAAATAAAAATTCCTCCCACCCCTAATATATTTACGACCATTTTAAGATTATAATCATTACAATTTGTAGTATTTTATCAATTGCAAGGCGCATAATTTATTTCGATTCATCTATTTTTCATTTATTGTTTCCAGGACTTTCACGTGTAACATGCACGCATTTGGACTAAGCAAAGAACTGTGTTTAGAGTTTTTGCGGAAACAGTGTGTGATTGCCAACTTACGGGAAGGTAAGCATTTCTTAATACATAATACTGTAAATTGTTTAGAATAATTTAGATCAGAGCGTTATATACGGAAACAACGGAATTGGGAGATTTGTCTTGGAAAGCAATTATTTACAGCATCAGAGATTTTTTTTATAGGTTCTACGTATTTAGCATGGTACATGTCGCTCATAACAATTCTATTCATTATATAATATTATTGCCCTAATAGCAAAGAATGTATTCGGGTAGTTGACGTGAAGTAAAAGAAACTAGACTTGACTAACGGAATGCGGTTACGACGTTGCCATCATGTCTCCCCATTCTCTGTTCCTTGTGTGTGTCAGTAGTGAGCGCACCTTCTGTTCAACCATCTTTCCATATTTCTCCCACTCCCTCTCTGTCCATTCTGTGTTTTGATTGTGTCCAGGTAGGGAAGACAGCGTTTACTCATGCGACTTAATACAACGCAGCCCACTGAGGCATGTGTGTATGACGTGTAGCTAAGTGTCCAATGCAACGGCTCTTGTTGGTAGAACGGCAAAACGATCTCCTGATTACCACTATAGTTAGACAGTGACGAGCTTAAGGACATGGCATAATCTTGTATTTCTCGGAACTTGTAGATATCTTTGTGTTTGTCTGTTGTACAAACTAGTATATGGTTTATATTAAAGCAGCTTTGGTTATGGTCTGTTTGGTTTGTTTCACTTTATACAAGTTCAAATCGAAAAGTGTACCTCTATTTTTTTTTTTTAACCTATATGGTAGTATGATTGAGATACCGAGATATGAATTCGAAGCAATAAGTTTTTCTTGGAACGGCCCAGCGTTAACTCTCGGCTGCTCCGCGGCACCGGGCCGCTCTCAGTTGGCAAAGATGGCTATAGTGCGTGACACGTCTACGTCATATGAGCAGCGAAGTGTTATGCCACGAGGTGACACCATCAACGCTAACAGCTATTGCGGCACACTCTCACGTCTGCGAGTTGCCATCAGGAAAAAGCGCCAAGGGATTCTCGAAGTGGTTATCCTCCACGATAATGCCAGGCCTCATATGGCAAAACAGAACAACCGCCAAACTTCATTCAGAATGGAGATCATGGAGCATCCTCTGTATGGTCCAGACCTCGCTCCCTAGTGATTACCACGTGTTCAGTTCACTGAATAAGGTCCTAGCAGGACAAAGGTTCATTTCCGACGACGAAGCGAAGACACCTTTGTCCTGTGGTGGTTCCACGATCAGCCGGCCGAATTCTACAACAGCGGCATCTCCAAACTAGTGGTGTGATGGGGAAAATGCCTGAATCGTTCTTGTGACTATGTGGGAAAATAGTGAAAGGTACATAGAACAATTCCTGTATTTTGATTTTGCTGAACGTTTATTATTTTGGCTGAAAATATAGGGGCAAAGATGGCGAAAGCGCGTCACAGATCTGAGGATGACATCCCTCAACTATCATTCCTTCTGGGGCAGAGATGAGGGAAAATAGCGACTACGGCTTTAGATAACATCCATACATTTTCATGGTGAAATTGAAGGAATCTTTGGAAAAAGCACTGTCAGAATAGTCGGTAGCAGTACTTGAACCGGCGAGCCTCTGCATTCCTGATTCGAAGTCCGCGATAGGTAGCCATGGACCACGAAAGTTGGTTGATGCATGTTTTTTTTTTTTCTGATCAAAATAGTTTTTGTCATAGAACGATGAGAGGAAAAAGTTTCCAACATATAGAGGTAAAATCGATTCTTCAATGGAGACTTCCGATAGCGATCAACCATCATCCTGCTGCTCAGTAGGTATTTCCCGACCTTTATATTTAATGAACATTTTGAATTGCATGCATAACCAATTTATATAGTCAATTCGTTATACGCCCAACGAAGGTATTTATAATGCCCTCGTACTCCAGTGCCGTTGTAATATCCCTCTCAATGTGTAGAACTGTCGGCGGCCGAGCGGTCTGTGGCGATAGGCCATCGGCTCAAAGGCCCCGCGTTCGAGTCCCGGCAGGGGTATGGGTGTGGATTTTAACACTTAACAGCTAAAGGCGAATCGTGACGGGCCGAAGTCCAATGTTACTAGACTGGCCCATATAAAAATAAAGTTTTTTGTAGAACTGTCCCAACAGTAAAATTGTACTTGATTTGTAAAGTTTCATGTCAGTATCGTTATAGTTGCAGACTAAACATACATTGAGAAAAGGAGAGGTAAATAAGGCACAGGAAATGAGAGCTTTGAAATTTCCGTCGCCCCTCAAAATTAGCCGCTATAGGTCTAGACGGCCTATACCTAAATACGCCACTACTGCTGCTTATAAGTTTTATGCCATTTTCAGAGTTCAATTTTCAATAATATATAATTAACTATGTGTTCCTTTTTTGTTTTTCAGAACAAGAAAAAATGCTTCGAGAAAATATTGAGCGAATGTACAGTGAAACCGATCCTTGGCGGTAGTGAACTAGGAATCTACGGAGAAAAGATCTCAAAAAGAGTATTGTTACCACATTTCGCCTTCGTTTCGTAAGTGGTGGTGTATGTTTTTTTTATTGGTTGTGATAGAGAGGAGCATTGTTAATTGTTACGTTGAGGGATGTGTAAATATTGTACAGGTTTTATATACAGTACTTGCAGCTGTACTTAATTACTTAAACTGTGAACTATGTTAAACTTTTTCATAAAAATATAATACAAGAAAGTGTTGAGTGCGAACCAGTAAGATTTACTTTACTTTCAAATACTTGCAGTAAAACCATAGTTTACAGGGTGTCTACAGATCACGAGAGTCATACAAAAAAGCAATGAAATTGAAACATTGGTCATGAAAGTGAGTTTCAGATCATGATATCAGTCAGGTAAACCTTGATATATGTATATGTTGTACATTTGCCATTTCCCCATATGTGCAAAAAATATTCTCATGTACATTTGAACCATGTTTGATACTTTAATGTTTCATCAATGTACTGGGATGGGCAGTTCAGTTCGTTTTAAAGACTAGTTCGTTGGAAAGAGCAGTTCAAAAGACCAGTTCGTTTAGTTCAATAGTTCGCGACTGAGATGGTCTCCCTACAACAGCAGAAGGGCTTTTCTGATCACGTGGTAGCCTTGTGCTGGTTTCTAGTTCGCGAATTGCAACTTTAGTTCAAATAACGGTAAATTAGAATGAAAGAGATGTCCCCGGGCGGAAGTGTTGTTACAATACCTCCCTCCCCCTGTGCCCACTCCCTTCATAGCAGAACAAGGGCCATGAAAAAGATGCATTGATGCACCCACCATTCTAGTCAGAGAGAGAGAGAAACGGGGTAAAACATCTGCTTGAGAAACACCACAAAAGCGAACGTGGTTGAACTTCAAACTTCCCGCGATTTGTCTACGACCGGGGTGGGGGTGAAGTGTGTAAACATACTTTTCGTCAATAAAACTCCCTCTCGTATGCGCACGCATTTAGTTCACTACGAGAACTAAACTTTCTCTGTTTTATATTTTTCCTTCTATCTTTGCTGCTTTTCTACAGTTGTATATGTGAGATGCGCACGCATTTAGTTCAATCTGTCAATCCTCTGAACTAGTTCGAACTGGTCAGTTAAAAAGATCAGTTCGTTCGCGAACTACACATCTCTACAATGTAGTATGTTGAGCGGTTGCGGAGACACGTGAGAAAGTTCTCGAATAAAAAGTTATTACTCACCTTCGTACACTTCAAATTCGTCCAAGAAAAACCAATTCATGGAATTAAAATTTATATTTATTTAGTTTTAATTTTTGTAGATACAATGAATACAAGAAAATAAACAAAATTAAAGATCGTAAATTGCAACCACCACGAAATAAATTGGACTCGGATTTACAAAGGGAAGTCGTGCTCATTTCGTCTGAATATAGTCAAAAAGCATCTGAATATAAGTTGTTAATTAGTTTGTACCTACTATATTATTATCTTTCTGGTAAACGTTAACACAATAAAGATTTCTTTCCTTTTTAAACAATAAGCAAAAAATTTAGGGGAGCAAAAACGGTATTTGTTTTTCTTCCATTACCGCAGCATGAGTTAAGAAATATAGTTAGCTAAGAGACTCATATCTTCTAAGTTCGGGTGTAGCAATTCCGGGTTCCTTAATCCGAACAATTCTTCATCTTTTTGCTGCATGCAAATTCATCTTTGGCTTCTGTGAATTCTGTAGACATCCTAATTTAGTATTTCAGTTTTATTTATATGAGTTTACTGTTTACCGTTCTAATAACACATTCTGAGAATGTAAGAAACACACACTCTTTTGTTTGAGCAGTTGTTGCTATCAACAGTATAGTTTTAACTTATAAAATTAAGTTCATATGTAACATTGGGTGTCGTTATGAAGAGAACCTACATGCAATAACTACATACAATAAAAATTCACGATTACAGAGCAGGAATGTGAGCAAATGTTGTAAAGAATGTGTTACGTGAAACTAGGAGTAATGATATATTGTGCATGCATTCTACTGATCTGATAAGCATAAATAAAAGAAGGGGAAAGACATGTACGAGTATAACCCAACATGGGTTCCAAATGTTTTTTTTTAGTAGTAGAAAAAAAACTGTTGATATCATTGAAATGAAATTACAGACCTGATTGTTAATATTAAATGTTCCAGTTATGATTTTATCAAATTAATTATATGATACATCATTGTTTCATATTTGCACAGCGTGTATAATATAATAATACATTGTTATTTCTGTTTATTGTTATAACTGAGTTGTGATCGAGTGTATGTGACATATACAACAATGGAAATTAATGCATGATATATAGATATGATTATCAAAAAATAGTCAAAGCATTATATATTAATAATAAGTACAAGAAATTACCACGAAACAGTAAACTTTGTAATGGTAAAAAAAAAAGTATCGTTCTTCAGTATTCTTATAGCCACGTCTAGTCAATCCGCTTTTCTCATTTTGGCTAGTCTTTGCGAACTCCCCTGAGTCGTTCAAAAGAGTGAAGATTAGGTGAGATTGAGTTAACGTAACGTATATTAGTTTGTTCAAGTCGTCTCTAACTAGGTTTCAAGCCTGTGGACCTTCGAAATAATGTACTGAACATAGGGATTCCTCGTCCGGGGGAGTATCCAAAGAGTATCCCTTATTTTAATGAAATAGCAAAGATATGTTCATGTTTTCCACTCCTGAAGGAGAAGTACATCAAGTGTTAGTCGAATGTGATCGTAAGTTTGAAAATAGAGAAGGGAAGGAAAGTGATATTCTGAAAAGCCTACATCACATTTTCTGAAACCTGTTATTTACTATTCTATTTTCGTTTCATTTGTCCATGTTAAGTTTTTTTTTTTTTGTAATGTTATAAGAACTGGATAATTTACACTCCAAAATATAATAAATACTGTACAAAGAAATGTATCCAAAACGAACTGTAATGTGAAAGTTTATATAATTGAGGAAATAGCTTTTTTTTTAAAAAACTACCTTAACCATTTTATAAACTTCTTGTCGTAACACGATATTGAATGTCCTAATAACTATAAAAGAAGTCTACTTAAATACGTTTCTAACGATCGCCTGTCACAATATTCCACTCGACTTTTTGTAATTTCTTCAGTGCTAAAAGGCACATTCCATAAAGATGACGTACACATACGATATTTAGGTATAAGTGAGCACGTTGGAAGTGGAAATTGGGGACTATAGCAGAGGAGCACACTGTAAGCGACGATTTGATTATTGAATTAATGGCGGACGAGATATTGCTTTCTCTATGACCTAAAATGCATGAAAGAGACTTAGGAACATTAGTTTTATCAAATAATGTGCAGAAGAAACTGTTTAGTGTTCAGTATTACCCATTATTCAGTTTGAAATCTTTTAACTTGAACATTATTCTAAACGTATTGCGAGGTAATATGTTGCAATCCTGGGATATCTCACTAAGGCTCTAGTCTCTGAATTTTGTGTATGCAGTGCCCAAAGTAGGGGAGCACGAGGGGCACGCCGTGCCCTTTTTCATTTTGGATTTGGTGTACCCTTAGGCAATCGCAGCCACCAGGGGCAAACGTACCCTTACTTTTCTAGCCCATTTCTCTAAGCGTTCCCTTACCTTTTCTAACCCACTTTGAGCACTGTGTATACGTAAAATTAGATATTATTAGAAATAGTTTATAAAAATATAAAATATCTCATAAAATGTTCTCGAAAACCAAAGTGGAGGTTCGTGATGAACTATATCGACAATTAATTGTAAGATATAATCCGGGGGGGGAAAGAATGTTCTAGTTTCCATTATTCGATTTGAATGTTTGTAGTAATGGGAGTTTTTTGTGACTTGTTTCGTGTTTAGTATGGCTGAAACCCTTAAACAGTGTTTCGTATCGTGAAACATATAATAACCTGGCTTGAGAAGACTGACTGTAGTAGTGTTGAGTCCCAGTATTGTTCGTTAGAGCAGTGGTTTTCAACCGCCGGTCCGTGAACCGGTACCGGTTTTTGTAAAAAAAGTTTTTTAACTATTTTTTTTTTTTTTTTTTTTTTTTTTTTTTTTTTTAAGATTTCGACATTTCAAAATTGAGATTACAATTTAAATTTCCTTTCCAAAACGCCTACATTCTGAAGATATGCTACCATCTTTTGAATGCCAAATAAACTTCTAACTTACTGGCATCTTCCCGGTTCTTGAAAGTTTTTCCGTATATTTGCCGGTCCGTGAGCATGAAAAGGTTGAAAAACACTGCCTTACCTAGTTGGGTACTTCATGGCAAGCTTGTGAGTCCCATTACAATGTCTTGACATGTATTTGCTCAGATTCTAAAGAAATGAATCATTTGAATTCCGTCCTACTTTGAGGGATATGTAAGTTGATGTGCTGTATTAAATACCGTATTTGCTTCTCTATTGACACCTCTTTTTGTATGTATATATATATATGGCCGCTGACAATATGGCGTTTCCTTAACACCAGTCCCGCACCTGTTCGCTCTGTCTATTTCCTCTCCAACAGTTGAAAACGCTATTGCGAAACGTACTAATTTTCAGTAGTGTTTGTGAACTTCGTGTGCTCCTATCTCAAGATTTTACTATGTAAGTAGCCTTTTTTCTACCTTGTTTACCATCTTATATACATACACCTTCAAAATCATAAATGAGGTTATTACACGAAACATCATTTACCCCCTCCCGAGAAATCTTAGGTGGGGGCTGTTACAAGACCAGAGCCAGTACATGAGCAAATACTGTATTTCGGTAATTGTAACTAACGAGCATACTTCATGGTTCTTGATTTCCTAGTGGTTGCATTCCTTATTATTTTTTCTTTCGTTCTTGTCAGACAAGCAACTACAGGGTGTCTACAGGTAATGAAAGTCAAGAAAAAGTTACGAAGTTGGGTCTCAGTTCATGGATTCAGTCAAACTAACTTTGAAATTTCTAGCTATTTTTAATGGTACATTTGCCATTTTTTCAAACGTTCTGAAAAATATTTTCATACATTTGAAGCATGTTTCATATGGTGAACTTTTAGTGTTGCAGCAGAATGTGTTAAGGAATAGTTATCTAGGTGAGTCATATCTTATGAGTTCGGGTGTGGCAACCCCGGGTTCCCTAGCTAGTCCCAACAATTCATCATCTTTTTGTTGCATGCAAAAGGCATGAAATTGACTTCTGTGAATTCTGTAGAAGACGATCTGAATTAAGTTCCAATGATTCAAATGGCTAATAATATTCGATGATTTGTGTTGAACATTGGAATAATGAATATTACGACAACATGACCTTGTATCCATCTTGGGTAAAGGAAAGCGCAGCTTTCTAACAAGGCTGATTATACTTTAATAACAAAAAAGAAACTAAAGTGTAACAGTTTCGGAAGTATACCACCACCTTCTTCAGACTGCACTCGACGACAGTGTGAAGAAGAAGGTGGGTTTCTTTTTTTTCTTGATTTTATTTTCTTTAGTTTAGCTTCTTTTTGGTATTAAAGTATAATCAGCCTTGTCAGAAAGCTGTGTTTTTTTTTATTCGAATAATGAGTAGTTCGTTTTAGTGATTTTATGGTCACGCAGTATTTTTCGCTTTTCAAATCATCTCAGAAGAACACTGATCGTATCACAACAGTCAGTATAGAATCGAGTCAATAAGTTTTTAATTAGCGAGCGTGTTTTAGCTTGGCAAGCCACTCTTTATTTTCCTTCAATGTGTACTTTGATCATAGACCTCATAATAGATAGACTTAGCACGCTTCCCCATTTCTGGCTGCGCTAAAACTAATGGATTTTTGTTCAGAGCACGTGATTTTGAATCCATCCGCTAGGTAGCTCGCTTCTCATTGTGCGACAAGTGCAACTCATTGTGCAATATAAGCCAGTAATACAATGTCATAACAACTGTTACAATACCACACTTATAATACAGTGTAATCTCGATTCTGAAAGGGGGAAGACAATATTCAAGTTATCGAATATTTCGACTTAGGGAGGTTCCAGTTACCGAGGGAATTACAAATACATATTTCAGTACCCTACTGTTTAACAACATAAATCCCGATAATTACTGTTCTGTTACCGCCCATACAATTAGTTTTAGCTTATCCGGTAATTACTTACTTTATAGCTTACGGAACTCGCAAATTCATCACCGCAGTAACAACGTACGCATAGGATTTTATCCAGGCAAGATCAAGCCATCTTTCATCACAAACAGCTACTTCTCGAATATCCTTCGTAACATTGTCTTCCCAGCGACGTCTCGGTCTTCCCAACGGTCTTTTCCCCCATCCGAGCTACATGGTCTGCCCACTTTAGTCGTCGCGATTTCATTATATTTACAACACAGAGTGAGTCGTACAGTGCATGGAGTTCTTTATTATGTAGTCTTCTCCATTCTCCAGTCATTTCGTCTCGTCTCGGCCCGTATAATTTTCTTAAAACCTTCTTTTCAAACAGAAAGAAACAAACACTTTTAGGAGGAGGAATCCGAAACTCTAGTAATTTTGCTTTTCTTCTCCCCTTTATCCACAAATTATAAGAGATTTCTCTTCCCTTCTATAGCTAGGGTCCTGCATTTTCCATTCACCATCATATGAAACATTTAACTGCGTATTGATCACGACGCAACAGACATTCGCTGGGACAGGACTGGTAATGGCGGGAGCAACCGGCGCCTCACGCCCATTCTAACCGTTGGGGTAGTGTTCTTCGAAAATGGCTATAGGGGAATTTTGTAAAAATTGGTCACTCGATTGTCATAAGCGAGGAGGCGCGGTTCAGATCCCTATATTTCGAGATTCAAAAGTTTACCTAACTTAGACACCGACTTAAAAGAGGTATTTATACTGTAAGTTCGACTCGTAGAGCTTCTCTGTCAAAGGTTTCTAGCTATAGATGTTCAACGGCACGTCCAGAAAACAACAAAAATTCAAATTATCCAAGTTTTTATTTCACAATGTTTGATTGGTAGAGGTAAATTAACACGGGGCGCAATAGGGAAGGGGAATGAATAAAATTCGAGTTAATCGAGGCTCTACAGTATCACCAAATTTGTATGGGAACTAATAATACGCGGCAAAGAAACAAAAATAAAACACATTAAAATACATTTTTACGCTACCGATGATTCATTTCTCTATTTATAAGCTTGACGCTCCATCCTTTAGCAGTTAATACGTATGCATGGTTTAAAATTATGAATTACAGTGAAAAAGATATATAAAGACCAAATCCAATATGAAAGGATTGATTACGAAGGAGTATTTTTTATATACAGTTTAAAAATGATTGACAAGGCTACAGGTGGGTAAGGAGACGAACTGAAACCATTTGTTGATATCAAGCACGAATATCTTAAGTTTTTTCTAATAAAATGTAATGAAGGTGTACATAGGCTCCATGTTTGAAATGTTCTTAAGAAAAGTACAAATAAATGTGGATAACTGTAAAGAGTAGATGTAATTATAAAGCATAATCAGTGAACTCACTTAGGCAGTGTTAACTTTGCAAAGAGGCAAGTATTTTGCAGTCAATGGAGCAATCCTGCTCATGCTTGGTAACGATCAATGTAAATTATTATACTCAGGACTCGAAATAGACTGGAACGCTGTTTCGGTTCGTGAATACTTGGAACCTTTCTCTTCGGTCTCGTCACTATGGTAACCACTGACCAAAAAAAGACTAACAGCATGTTAACGAAGGTAAAGCGTGCCGTTTCGTGGAAATGTCCATTTCGAGCCCTGATTATAATCTATTATTTCTACTAATACTTGTCCCTGTGTGTTAGGACTCTCACGGGTGTTCAGTAAGTCTCTTCATATTTACGTGTGAGATCTTATTGGTTAACTGAATTCAATTTTAGGACACATTGCTTGTCATAGCGATCAATATGTTTCCGAGTAAATTGTGTTGTTGAGAAACTATTTTCAATATAAATAAACTATTTAAAAAGAGTCATTCCATCGTCACAAACGGAACATTTATATGTCAGGTGGGACATCTTTTTTAAATCTCTTTTCGTGGTACAATAAAAAAAAGTATGGCTGTGAAATTGTGAATTTTAGAGAGAAAAATAAAATATCCATATGTTTTAAGTGTTCTCAGATACTAATAGTACATTGAGAGCGTCACGTGTGGGACATGTTATGTGGACATTAACTTTTTTATTTACACTTCGAAAAACTCTGATAATCTACAAACTGAAAATCTTTGCAATATTATTTTGTTGACTTTCCAGTTTTTTACTATATTCAGTATCTTGTGTATTTATTCCTTTAATTTGAAAAGAAAGTTTTTATTAAATCATGTATGAAACAGTTTTGTCTTATGGTTCATACATTTGTTTTTACGAGTGAAATAGGTGAATAACTTGCGTTAAAAATGTTGGAATTGTTGGTGATACAAACTATTGATATTTCTTCGATTAACCTAGATGTGTGTAAAGAGGATTCTCTTAAACCAGCCGTGTTTCATTGTCACAGATTTATCCAATGAATTGCTTAAGTACGCTAGCACACAGATTAGTATACTTGAAGGATTCCAATCAAAAGGATTAGTTGGTTAATCCCACGTATATAACACACAGACGTCATAATAGATACACTTAGCACACTTCCCCAATTCTGGCTGCGCTAAAACGAATGGATTTTTGTTCAGAGCACGTGATTTTGAATCCATCCGCTAGGTAGCTCTGCCATAGACGTCATATTCTACTACGAGGTCTATGGCAGAGCTACCTAGCGAATGCATTCAAAATCACGTGCTCTGAACAGAAATCCAGTAGTTTTAGCGCAGCCAGAATTGTTGAAGCGTGCTAAGTCTATGGTCTTCATTGTGTCTATCACTATGTAAATGGTGAACATTTTCCCCAAGTAATAACGTACCTTCGTCTCTTTTGGTGCAGTTACGCAAATGGTATCTTCTTTTTGTTTTGATCTTTGTGAATTTCTCTTCTATTTTTCATATTTAGTTAAGAGAATACTCACGTACCATAATGAAAATAAAAATAATAAAGGTTAATTTTATCACTTCAGTGCTAGTGCTTTTGTTGCCCTCTGTACAAAATAGTTCTTTTCATAACACATCAAATGTCCCAGGGCATTAAGAAATAGGACGTAAGCTTCTGAGAGGAAGATGTGTATGTGTTGTTTGTGATAGTGAAGTGGAAGCTTAATGAAAGCAAAAAAACGTGAAAAATTGGGCAGTAGTGTGGACAGTTCTGTACATATATAGAGAGACTAGACTCGTGGTATTTGAATAACGCAGTATTAATGTTAGCGCATTAACACCTTTTCATGTAGTGCTGTGTGGTGTCTACTCGTCCAACTTCTTTTAGAGTTTCTATTGCTGGATATAGCAAGATAAGGTGAAAAAGATTTGAATATTATAATGAATACAAATATTGAAGTTAAAATGATAGAAAAGTAGCAAGCTTGCAGTGTTGTAACAAAATGTAACGATTAGATTTTTAGAAAATACAGATTGCATTGGTAATCCATGATATTGACAAGAACCTATGCTGACGCATGCTATATGGATCGAATTTCAAAGGAGAAAAGTATTCTTTTAGCAGTTGTATACTAATGTTGATTCCCAGTCATAATATATAAATTAATGTTGAGTTTAGTAATCATGGAGTAGTGCAACTACGAATGACCAAATCTACTGCACTTTTATATATATATATATAGCGATACTAATACCTGCATAGTGTTTTCATATCACAGCTATTAGTTGCGCTGCATATCTATTTCGATTCAATCAACAGTTTGGCCGTTAACGTTATTGAAATATTTTGTACCGAACCGCCGTAGCTCAGTGGTTGGCGTAGCATTCGGGAGGTCGTGATTTCGATCCCAGCAGCCGACCATTCTGACTGAGGTTTCTCAAGGGTTTTTTCTCAGTCACACCATGTAAATGCCGTGATGGCACCTTTAACTTAGGCCCTGGTCGACCTTCCCGAATCCTCCCCCCCCCTCTATCGCGGCCTGAGCGTGAGATGCCTAAAGGGCATAAATAAAATTCAAATTGTGAACATAACAGATGTCATGATGTAACAGAAAGAAGGAATGCGTCTTTGTCTACAGATTTACGGCTGCTTCGTAGAACACACTATTTTATTCACAGATGCATCCTAGGAAGCACTTACTAAATCAGCTTGTCCTTTCGAAGTTGTGAAGTATTTATAGCCATTAGAACATTTTAGTTTTAAGTACAATATAACTTAAATTTAGCCGCCCTACGCAATGTTACCAAGTTATAATCTAAATAACCTTAACGAGGATAACATGTCAAACCTACTTTTCAATACAGATACACAGGAAATCCTCGTATAAATCCCAAATAGAACACATTGGTCCCTTTTCCCAATAATATGTCCTAATAGATGATTATTTGATTCCAGCTTGTAAGACACAATTAATTTACTCCTAACTGTGCCACTGTAGCATACATTTTTGTACTATTCTGTATTTAGCACTGTTTGCTGTAATGATCCAGTACTCTCTACTTATTGAGTCCTCGTGGTATGGACATTACTTATACATTTTGCACAGGATTTTTAAAAAAAAGTTTTATAAGTAAGGGAATGGATTTTTTCTAGTAAGTTCCATACAAACGAAATCTTCTTGGTTGCAGTGTTCTTCCACAGTAAATTATTATATAAGGGTCAGTCAGTTGAAAACAGGCCACCTCGTATATCTCGATGTGTAGATGGCAGTCGCGTCTCAGGCTTGTGTGAAGCAGTGCTAGTGTGAGCCGAGTTCAGACGTACAGGGACTTGCCGTCCGGCATATCATGGAGGCCAGAAAGGAGCAGGACTCCACTCCTTCACCCGCGACAGAGATAAACAATGTTCCTCATACACTGCCATCATTCGACGGTGAATGTCTTGCGTAATCGCATCTTCCACCACCAGGAAACGTATTTGTTGCTGCTCTTCCGTACGGACCTCTATGATATGCCGGACGTCAAGTGTCTGCTTTTTACACGGCTTGAACTAGCACTACTTCACACAATCCTGCGACGCGACTGCCATCTACCTGCCGATAACGGAACCCCCTTCGAATGGCAGGAGTTTCGTGGAGCCGCAGCATCTACATGACGAGATAAACGAAATGGCCTGTTTTCCACAGACGGACCCTTATATAAATAGTTGATACTCAAAGCAATTTCCAGTTTAACCATACTTTTTGAAATTGTTGCACTTGCCATTTAGGGGGCGTACTTTAAAATCGACAACAATTAATTATTTTGGATATTATTGAAGTTCTTTTATTGTCAGCATTTGATAGAAGGAACATACTGGATTACCAATGCATTTCTGGTAATGACTCCTTTTGTATAGTGGGGAGCAAAAAAGTGATCACCTTCTGTGTCCTCCAAGGCTTTACGAAGGGAAAGTAATGAGTAAGCTTAGTAATACAATAGCTGAAAGGTACAAACGTAGAAATCCAAGTCTTCTTGTAAACTGTCCTCTATAACTTATCGGAATTAGTGGTACAACACTTCCAAAACACACTCATTAGTCCAAACATTTCTCTGGGACGGGCGTAAGCCAATGTGCTGATAAAATTCATTTTATCGTATCCAAACATTTCTTTGTGCTTAAATACAATCTGAAAGTGTGAGTGCATGCGCTCAAATTAGTTGAAACAGACTTCAAAGGATTAGACGAGAAGTTTTGCAGAATCCTGGAGGATCTGCTGTTTCTATATCCATTGATCCAACCGTATTTATACTAAAACAAAGAATGATATCCATTATTTTGTTCCCGTCTGCTTTATGTAAATACAACTTATATTGCGATTGATCTTACCTATATGCTACATGTAGTCGTAGCTGCTGTGTTCAATAGTATAATTGTTTTCCATTATTGTAGCTAGGGCTATACTTTATGAAGTACCTTAAAATCTTATTAATTGTAATACAAAATAGAATTATAATGAGGTTTAGTAGGAATAATCTCGAGTAATTAGGATAGTTTTCATTCCTCTAATGGTATTAATTATCAAAGAATATATTTATTGTAATTAACTGTATTATAAATGCATGTTGTTAGTTAGATATGCGGTGTACATCACAACGCCATCTGGGTCTGTTTATTCCATGTACGTGGGACTGGTTTTATTCGTCACATGTCTCCTAGAAGTGGAATATTCAACTCCAATTGTCACATATTTTTTTTTGCGTGTTATTTTGTCTTTTTGAGTTTTGCGAATAGATTGTCTCTTAAACGTTGGCACTCGACTTCCTGTGAAACGTGTATTTCTCATATATATAAAGCAAAATTGGGACGAAATGCAAGAAAACTATTTTGTGAAGATTAGTACATTTTTAAGCCGGGTCGCGGTGGCTCAGCAGTAGTACGCTCACCTCTGGTGCTTGGGGTATTCGGTTCGATCTCGACAAATGCCATGTGGGCTTTGTGGTGGACAAACACCGTGTGTGTGGGTTTTCTCGGAAGTTCTCCCGTTTCCCCCTTTCCCTTCATTCCACCAATTCGTCCCCTTATCATTATAGCCTAAGCCAAAGTTGCCTAAATGCCTTTAAAAAATTCAAATTCAGTACATTTTTAAGCATTTATTTCAAGTAAATAAGTGTAAATCAATTACAAAATGTATTTTGCTTTTAATAAATATTCAACAATCGTACCACTACAGGAGAATTGAATTCCTGCAACAGTGTTGGTTTGTATTTTACAAAAGCAGAATCAGACGCCTTGTACTGTCTCCAGTCATTACCGACATTATATTCAGAGTCCTCCCCACTACAACTATCACCATCAGCGGAAGTACTTCATCTTGATATGCACTTTCTGATATAGCATTGTCTTCATCACCGCTGTCTGCGTCGACTCGAGTAGCACAAATATCATCTTGTCTGAACTTAGGCGCGGTTTTTCACGGGCTGTCAATACTATAACACGAAAACAAAACAAACATAAATAGTGTAATATTACTTCTGTAGATGGCAGTATAGTACAGAAACCATCTGTATATCACGTAATGATTTCTAAAATGTTTAGTACATGCCTATATATGTACACTTTTCTAGTAAGAAGCTGAAAGAGGAACGCAAATGAGAAATTGCGTATTCGCGGACACTGCCCGTCATAGAGTGCTAACGGTTAAAATATGTGAACATAGTCATGGCACTTGCCTCTGTGAACTATCGATACACACACTCTCTCTCGGTAAAATTAAAATCTAGAGTTACCAGCTTATTTTCGACGATTGCGCGTGTTCTTCCTGCTATGAAGGGGAACGTGTGTTAGTGCGGTCTAAATGTTTATTCATTTATTAAGAACAACCCAGATACAACACTAATTGCCATTTTATACTGGGGTGTCAAACAATAAACAGCCAGTACAAAAGAAGAAATGAACATCAACAGAAAGAATGATACAAAGACAAAAATCATTACTTAAAATCAGATATCGATAACAGTTTTTGTCAAAACGATCATATGATAGAACAGAATCATGATAGTTTGAAATTTGGCTATACTGAGAAGACAAACTGTAAATTAGGGAACGCTGTACAATAATAAGCGGAGGTGTTCGCAAAGCAAACAGGTCATTACTGCGAGTGGATCTTACAGGAACTCGGAAACACAACTCGTGAAGAAAATCACCAGATTTGATATGCCCATGAACTATGTTATACAGCGATTTGAAGTCCTGCAAATATATACCTTCTAAAGAAGTTTTAAATGTTAGGACGTATAAGAGTTGGTATTTGCTGAAATTGCTGGTGCATGGGATGCGAAAGCGAACGATAGCCAGGAAAAATGTTAAAACTCGGTTAACCATCGACAGCACTCTGAAAGACGCCATGGATCAAATAGAACAACAAGATTCAAGGTGCGGGAATACCTTGTAAAATAGACGTAGTGCTGTAACTCCTTCAAATCAACGAAGCCATAAAGTAAACCTAGAAGTTGTATGGCTATTTTTGTAGCAGACATAGTAATATGACCCTCAAAACTCAGCTTTGAGTCGATGAAAATACCGAGATATTTGTATGATGAAACTTCAGCAAGAGAGATTGTGTTAAGATGATACTTAAGACTAGTGAGCACGATACATTTTTCGCGCCACGAATATGCGATAATGTTGCCAGTTTGTGAAGAATATAGAAACGCACATGAATCGTGAGGCGTTTACCAAATAAAATGAAAATGCTCATATTTATAAAGAGGTATGATTAAAACCCCTTTTGGGCACAGCAAGTCTGTCGCGCGGCAAATAAGCAACATAAACCGTCCGTTCTATGAAACAATGGAAGCAAATGGATGCTTTTACGCACCCTCGCGACATTTTCTTCTGTCGCTATCTGAAAACTATGTGGTCGTGTTCTAGAAATCACAAGCAGTGAAAAGCTGCGAGACACATTCTAACTACGTTCAGTTCAATGACTTTGTTTATTCAATCGCGCGGTTTGGATTTTGCAACGGAAGTGTTGCCAGGCGTTCTTGATAAGACAAAAAGAAAAGCAATTTGGGATTAATCTTCAGATGAGTAGAAAAACAGAAATATCAAGAAAAAACGGGATAGATGTACTGCATGGAGTTTCTATCCCATCTATTTCATCTTTTTGGTACAGTATTCCGATATGAAAAAATAAGAGTATATACGAATGAAAAAAGAAACCACTGGCAACACGGTATCGAGACGCTTCCTTTATTTTTTATACCAACTCGCGCGTCTCCAGCGGCTGATCATCCTGAAAGTTTTTTTTTCCAAAGTATTTCGTCAGTCACACCAAAGAAAAGCCAGGATGGCATCTTCAACATAGCTCTGGCCGATACCTTCTTGAATCATTTTCCCTCCCCCTATCCCGGCCTGAGCCTTAGATGCTTAAAGGACATATATAACATTAAAAAAAGAAAAGAAAAATAACTCGCGCGACAAGTCGTACGTGCGTAAAATAGTACAAAAGAAACTGACAATTGTCGCGCGACAGAATCGCCATGCATAAAAGGATTCTAAACGTAGTCTTTCCAGACGTCTAAAGGAACATATCAGAGATGTTAGAAACGGTTATTATAGTAATTTTAACCTCTTGAAAATATCTTTTAGAAACTGCCTGTTGCGTCACGTATTCTACATAAGGCTTCACATAGAAGAGAAAGGACAACTTTTCAAAGTTACTTTATTCATACAAAGCAATTAAAATTAAGTTTTCTGCTTAATAAAGAAGAGCTTTAGTTTCCTTAAATACGTTAACATGATAAGAAACAGTCAAAGTAACGGTAGTCTTCCTTCGTCACAAAGTGGCAACCCTCGCACTACGGGACGGTCCACTTCATAAGAGGAAGGGTAACATCATAGACCTCATAATAGATATACTTAGCACGCTTCCCCATTTCTGCCTGCGCTAAAACTAATGGACTTTTGTTCAGAGCACGCGATGTTGAATCTATCCGCTAGGTAGCTCTGCCATAGACCTCGTAGTAGAATATGACGTCTATGGCAGAACTACGTAGCGGATGGATTCAAAATCACGTGCTCTGAACAAAAACCCATTAGTTTTAGCGCAGCCAGAAATGGGAAAGCGTGCTAAGTCTATCTATTATGAGGTCTGTGATCACATAGACAGTGCTGGAAAATTAAGATTAATCGGAGTGGATTCGTGATCTAAGAGATGTCATTGTAAACGCAAGATTATACCAGGACCCTTCCAGGGGAAGTAATTGTACATGTGAGCATAATGTTTAATTACAATTGTATCAGACAAAGATGATGGCACATTATAAAGGTGATGAAAAGCTGAGATTTAAAAATAGAGTCCTACTCTGCTCCCATTCAACAGCGTGACATGCGCACTTGCCCTCGAGTCACACTCTCATGTTTCCAAATCAACATCTCGCAACGACAGGAAAAAAAGCAACCATCTATGACATATCCTTTTCTTTTAAACCAGATTTAGTTATTTTGAGGGAAGAGCAAAACTTGATTTTATGTACTACTTTTGATTTATAGCCAATTTCAAAATTTTGTTTACTCTTTTTTTAAATAATAATGGAAGGACTTAAACAAATGGAGAAGCGATAAAATTCCATCTGTTTATTTCTAGGAATGACGGAAGATTCCGGATAAGAGAGTTTTGAATAATTAGTGAACTACCACCACCAGTTGGCGTAATTATATTTCATTTACTTTGTGATAAAAACGTCTGCTCACAAACGTTCTTGCATTCCTCGTATCCAAGTGTTTGTGGAAGTAAGTGTATATGGAGCTCAAGATTTGTTTCTATCCTGAGTTTAAAATACAAACTTTTATTCAATTTGCGCGCATGACTCAATTGAAAACCAACAGCACATTAGATACAAGTGAAAGAACATAACGCGGAAAAGGGATTACTTTCCGGAGACAACGATATGAAAAGTACCTCCTGTTGGGTTGAAGAGAAATATGAATTATCCGTGTATAAAGCACAACATGACGAAGATTGATGAAAACAAGTTAAAATTTCCACTTCTAAGAAACATAAAGACGACTAAGGGTCAGCACTAACTTGAGGCCCACTCTCATTGGCCAAAATCAGACTTGGCCTCAACTTGGCGCTAACTGGAAGTTTAGCAGTCGAGTAAAGAACTGACCCTTAAACAGTTCCTATGCAAATCAATGGAAATAACATATAACGTGGCTGACGTGATCAACATTCTTAAGTACTTAAATCTAAGATAGTTTTGATTACACACTTTTAGCGTCTCTTGGAAAACTTAGTGAAATTTTATATGAATACTGTAGAAACAATTTGTCTCCAAAATGTGATATTCAAGTCAATTTCTAAAAGGACATTACGTATATAAAAAGCTACTGTTCTCTCATGTTGAATATTTACTCTTAAAGCATTGAGTTTTTAGATAGTATTTAGCCTTGTGAAACGTTTCTGAATTCTATGCAATAATTGCGAATCGTATTGTGATAGATGATAATAAATAAAAACTTTATTTTATTTTTTTTAAAAAAAAAAGGAAAACAAGAAATGGAAACACGGGCGCCCGAAGTAATTATAAATTTACTTGTGGTGGTTGTCTGTCGAATTAATGTATCTAAACAAATCATGTTTTTGTGTTCCTGATAACGATGGGGGCAATTGAGGAAAGGAAGGATTTTCTTTTAATAATTTTATTTCCTATGCTTAAAGGCATAATCTGTTACGTGTGCATGCCTTTCATTATCGTAATTTGTCCCCATGTCAACCTTTTAGGAGGTATCGTAAGGTCACCTCTTCTATCTTTGTACCTGCAATTGTAGAAGGTCCGTAATTGTAAGTATATCCTCATTTTGGGCGTACTATTTGGCTAAAGTATTTACCTCTGGAACCGTTACTAAGAATTCTTTTAACTAATATAGAAACAAAATTATTCCGTACTGGACAGTTTTATTCAGTTAACGCTACTCGTAAGTACAAATGCATAAGTACTGCATTCAGCTTTTGATTAAAATCAAAAGGATGTATTTCTGAGGATTATCCTAGATATGGCGGGCCTTTTCTACTTACGTACTCCCACAGCTACATTGGTGAAAAGATTAAACAATCTAAAGGAGAATAATCCGACATTAGAAGCTTCTAAATGCAGCTCATATTTGTGTTAGTTTGTGAACCTTTTGGTTCTTAGGAGACACTGGAGCGATTCTTCATTCTTTTATTAAGTTGTATTTTATTATTTTTATGCATTTCTTTCCGGAGTTCTATGCGTTTTTATTTTCTTTTCTGATTTCCATCGTAATGGACGCCCCACATAATTCTTCTTAAAGTAGAGAATGGTTCCTTACAGGCAGCTTTTAGGAATAATTTTATTACATTTCTTTGATCATTGAAGACGGTTCGCCACTGCTGATAAAATTAGTGAAGAATACCGTGTATAACAACAAACTTCGGGCGCCTTTGTGACTTAGGCCCATTTGACACGAAGCATTTATGCTACATAAACCTTATAGATAGCAGTAGTACCACTGTGAAAGCAAGAATGCTACAATAAGATAAGATCCTATTATATAAATGCATAATTTGTGCTTTTATATGTTGGTACTACTGCTAGCGCAAAGATTTATCGTAGCATAAATGCTTCCGTGTCAAGCGGGGCTAAGAGTAATTAATATACTGGATCATTTTCTTGTATAGATTGAGATATATGTATAGTTGGAAGCTAACGAGATTGCTAGACTGAGGAATGCCTTGCAGAAAATTTTCTCGTATTGACGTTATTAATACACTGGCTTGACTAATGATGTGTGCATTGTCAAAAAAGAAATCAAGTGTTGAGTTCGTTTGTGGCGTTAGAGGGAGTAAAGAGCGTGCTTCACATTCTTCAGTCCAGCAATCTTCGGAGCTTCCAACTATACATTTGAACGAGAACTGAAATGTAAATATCTATTTGTAGACAATATATGGAAACTGTAGTAGTTTCAAGATTTTTCAGTGTTCATACATTTGGTCTGTAACCATGTAACTGGAGTTGAACCCTGCATTTGTTGATTACTGTACTGTATTGTTTTGTGGGAGAAGATAGCGTGTATAGTTTCTGATGAGAGTGCAATGATGTTTTAGTCTATGATATTTTTAAGTGTCTTTGATATATTTTGGTGTTGTGTCTCTTAGATATAAATGACGTGCGTTACCATTGAACATTTCACAAATATTGTCGACAATCTTTAAGCATTGCAGTTCGCCTTCATTGAAATCTTTCTAAAGAAAGTCGTATTATAGAAGGCACATCAAGGTAAAGGCAATGTCTGTATGTTACAATTTACTTTCAAATCTTCTTAGCCTTCTTCCCAATCTTAAGATAAGACTTAACTGTACAGCATGAGCTTTTTTTATTATTTCTTAGAGAGATCTGGCAATCATGTATTATGTATTTTTATGTTTCTACGGTAGTGTAGACGGAGTATGAGCTTTTAAAAAATGTTCATTGGAGCCAAGGGAATACAAGCTAATAGTTTCGTTTTATACAGAGTGTCCATGAAACAATGACGCAGACTTCGGGAGGTGACTATTTACATCAAGACAAGAAGAAAGGGTCTTTGAAGAAAATTCGAAACATTCGTTTACAAATGACGTCACATCTCGACACAATGATACAAGTGGTGTCAGCGTTGCAAATCACAGAGTAGTACTCGATACATCTATTTAAGCAATGCTTATGATAGACGCACTGTCACATTAGACAGGTTTCGCAGCGTAAACATTTTATTGCCAAGGAAGTCAATGGTTGAATAGGGCAAGCAGCCAAATCCTCTGTAAGCTGCATTCGCCAATCATAAACAGCTGAATTAGGTGTATTTGGTACTACTTCAATTGTAATTTGCTATACCGACACCGCTTACGTCATTTGTGACGATGCCGCCGTATGAGTTCCTGTAGCTCCGAAAATACCCATGTTATGAAATTCCTTGAAAAGAACATTTTTCTTGTCTTGATGTAAATCACCTCCTCTCTAAGTTTTCACCATTATCAGGAACACACTGTACTATCGACGCCAAAAGTAAGTATCCACCTAGAAGATTTCACGCTCTTAACGTATAGATCCTAATTGCAATCAAAGTGTAATGAATTGCATAATCATAGAAGAACGGGAAAGTTGACAGTGTTTGTATTAGGAGCAATTAGGCGAGAAAGAAGTGGGGAGAGGGCACAGTACTGTCTTAATGCTTCATACATTTGAGCGTGAAATCTAGGTGGATACTTACTTTTGGCGCCAATAGTACATATGTGTATAAAATTGTAATTGATTGTCATGATCATTTATTTACTTAACCCTGGATATTCATATAAAAATTATGAAAGTTTTGCTTTACATGCCGATGGTAGGATCATAGCATTTGGGGCAATAACGTCTACTTTTTGGTTCTGTTTTCTTTTATCTAGTATGAAATTAAAGCGTCAAAGGATAAACATATTTTGAAACTAAATTCCCATATGACCCCTTGTTAGGCTTTTGAGTAAGTTCTACTTGGAACTCCAGGCTTTTTAGGTTTTTCTTGACGTTCAAAACGGTTTTGTTCTGAAATGTGTTTCTCAGAACACAAACATGGAATCATACTTATTTTAGAAAACAGGTTTCTGTTTATACTCCGTATGTATTTATTGTTATGGGTGTTACTAGATTTTTGTTATGGATGTTACTAACCATATCAAGTACTACGACCGCATGTGAACATGAAAGCAGTACCACTTTATGTTCTGTAGTACTTCGTAATTAGAATAAGCCATTGTCTCTTCTAGAATTTCCCTAACTATTGTTGGCAACAGAAAATGTATCTGACTGAATTAAAACGTAGCACAGATTGAAGTTGACTTACCTGTCAATCCAAGATAATAGCCATTAAACCAGGTGGAAGCTTTGGAGTTAAGTAGTAACGAGAATATCGAGAGACGCCTTTATTTCCGTATAATTCTCCTTTAAGAAACTGTGCGCAAAATAAGCGTCCAATGTAACATGGATTTTCACACATTTCTAGAAATATTATGGTTTCATTTGGTTCCTTCGAAAAAATAACTCAGTAGCCCCTTCAACATGTTGCGTGACATCGTGAAGGTACTTCTGTGAAGACCTTGCAAGCTATTTTTTCTTTCTCTTTAGAAATATGGAAAAATATGATCGAAATTACCATAAGAAAATTGTTACGCGAGTTATTGCAACAGCCTTTATTTCTAAGAAAAAAAAAAAACTTTGTGAAACCTTCACTTATTTGCCTTTACGTTGCCATGCATTATGTTGAAGGAACGATTGAGTCATTTTGTCCAAGGAACGGCGTGATGAAAGCATGGCGTTTCTAGAAATATATGAAAATCCATGTTAAATTGGACGCTTACTTTGCAAGCTTCTATAGCCAAGTAACGTTACCTCTTAATATGCTTTTGTTACTTCGTATAGTTTTGGCAAGTTGCATATTAGACGCAATGCATACAGGATAATGCATGTGTGATATTGCTAAAATTATTGTTGCACACTGCCATTACTCTGTTAACAAACTTGTAGAACTGTTCAACTGTTCCTAATGAACTGTATCTGAAATTATATAGCCATCTTGAATGATTAAGAAATAATCAGAGTTCAGTGCACGTTTCTTCCAGGTTTATAGGAAACATATTTGAAGAACGTATGCAGTGTTACAAGTGAATGCACAAATTGTCAGGTGACAATCAAACTCTTTCTAGAACTTCGTACATTTGAAGAAGGTTTTTTTGTAAATAAAGTTGGGGGAGAAACATTGAAGTACTTTTGACGGTTTTATATTATTTGATAAAAATTTTGGCCGCTTTTTTTTCTTCTCAGAATGGCTATTTTTGTACCTCATATAATTGTTTTATGCCTGAGGAGGAGATTTATTTGTAAACTAAGATGTTTAGTATTGTTGGCTGATGTACAAGAATTGTGCTGTTGACTGTGTTGTTTTGTTGTTACTTGTTTCTATTGTTTGAAGCAGCTTTTGATTTCAACAGCCAATCCAGAAAGCAATGCGTTGAGAAGCATGCAGTGAAATTATATAAGGCTGTAAATATCAACTTCCTTATAAGGAAAATAATATATAATATATCCATTAAATGTTGAACTTTATTTAATCAATTATCCATCTTTGAATAGGAACAGAAACAAGACACCATTTCCAACAACACCTTTACCACTTTCCTAGCCCGAGTAGTTCCTGAGTTGAAAATGCCCCGCTTCTCTGTACTCGCCCCTCTAATCAGGATTATCTAAAAGACGGGTTTGAACTTGCCAAGATCTTTCCAACGACACCCCAAACAACTTCATAGTCCTTGTAGTTGTTGAGTTGAAAATTGCCCATCTCCCATATCTCGGGATCCGCACCTTCGGTCTTGGTAAGTGATGAACCCCCCCCCCCAGAACTTTCCAACGACACCTCCAAAACTACCTTCCTTTCCCTAGTAGGTCCTAAGTTACAAATTGCCCCCGTTCTATCTCCAGAACCGCACCTGTGATGTGTATGATGTATCGCCGAGACCTTACCAGCGACACCTCAACCACCTTCCTATCGCTAATCGTTCCTGAGTTGAAAGTTGTCGACAGACGGACAGAGCAGTTGTTCACAGCACTTTGCTGCTGAAGCCTAAAACCACTTTGCGCATGTCGTCCGATATCATTGGTACCCAGAATCCCACACATCCTAGATTCTCCCATGGGTCATATTTTAAAACAAGGTGGTGAACCCATGGCTACCCTATCAGCACAATATCGTCCCAATACCGGGGCAGTAATGACAATATCGTTCATGGTTGGTTCAGTATTGGCCCGATATCCTTTGCTGCTTCGGTAATTTTGGAGTGGCAACGTCTTATTACCGTATCCATCCTTTGCTATCATGGGGTTTAAATGTTTACGCTCGTGGCCTAAATAGTAGGTGAAGTGCATCCAAATGATTAATGTGCCAACTCTCGGTTTTCTAATACTGGCCGGTTTATCCATAACACAACTTATTTAGCTTATCTAGTGTTGACGAATACTTGTAGTGTAAATAACTGCTAAAAGTTGGGACCGATTAAGTTAGCCATCCAGATGTAATCAGTCGAAGACTTACGAAACTTAGACGACGACTGACCTTCGAAGAACAAACACTGAATACGCGCCAAGAAAAATGTCAGGACGTTGCAAAACTTAATTTACGAGAATCTATTCGACAGTTGCAATGCTGTTGATTCTATCTTACGAAAAAAAAGGGGGGGGGGGGAGAGAATTACGTAAATAAGGCCACGATATAAGAAGTAAATGACACGTCAGAAATGTCGAGTTGAGAACAAACTTACCGTGTTTAGCATATTCATGAAACTTCAAGAGTGTTTCAAATCGTGTGTTCTAGAAGAATGCAACAATATATGGCTAAATTGCAGGTCTTCTGTAGTGTAACATCATTTCCTAATCCAACTCATTTTGTGTCCATACAGCAAACGAATTTAATGCAGTTCCATGCAGAACTAGTTTGCCATGTTAGAGGAAGTTGATATGCAAGCATGCCAGAAACATAGGGCATGAGAGAGTGGTGGTGGTATTGAAATACACAGCCATTGGAGTATCTTCAGGAATCTTGGATTGAAGGAATTGTGGATTAGGCTAGGTGTTGGATCTACGACGCGCCAGGCACCAATTCATATCATGGCGGAACGAATTGCGATATGCCATTAACTTCCTGCCTTACACTTTTTAACTGGTCGAGATTGCACTAGCAAAGTAGGTACAGAACCTGCTGGACTGACAAGAGCAGCTGATCAAATTAGCAGAAGAACATCTCGCACAAGTTTTGAAAAATGGGATCACATTGTAAAACGATGGACGAACTACGAACATGTCTATACACACACAGGAAAAACATTTCCCTGCTGGGACTCCCACCAACTAGTGCCCCAATTAGATTACATATTTTAAGAGCCTATTATATGTAACATGCTTAAGTAAACACATCATACAACTTGATTCATCACGGTTTGGTTATGATGACGTAGGTGATTGTCTACAACCTCTCACGTGTAAGTTATTTTTTCCTTCCATGAACGAACTTGTGTCCAGTTGCTCATGCCTTAACTGTGCAAAAATTTCATGTTTCTGTTCCTCGGCTGGAATACCTTGTATGATTCTGAGTATCGGAACAAGTACTCCAACTATACAATGTAAATTTCCTTTTAGTGTAAATGCAACAATTTTTTTCTTTTTGTCTGTCGTACCGAATCACGATTAGTAATAACTTTTCAGTGCTTATACTATGAGAAACGTGTTCAGCACCCTGAAAAACATATCAAACGATACCGCACATGCCTGTGTAGTGCATTTTTTAATAGCTATTATATTTTGACTTGGCCAAATCCAAGATGGCGTCCAACCTCCAAAATGAGGTGTCTCAGAGACCAACACCCAACTTTTTCTTCATTACTAGGCCACTAGCAACAAGCTCCGATTGAGTGATTCTCTGGTACTTGTAGGACATATAGAACCATTCTCAGCGGTTGCATTATTTAGTAGTGAAAGGGGTTGGTTTTATTAAAGCACTGTATTTTGCTCGATTGTAATGCGCTTCAACAGATCACTACAATACTTGAATTGGGATATTCCGTTCTGTCTTATTGGACATTCTCAAAGTATCGCGATATGTTTCGTTCAATTTTGGCCCATTTTGTTCAACTACTTTTCTTTTAGAAGTTCTTCAGTTTGCAAGATACGGAAGCAGTTTGAAGGCTAATGTGAGCATTTTTTTTCTCTGTCTAAGATAACAGCTTAATTCATGCTGCAGCCATTACACGTTTAAGTTCCGTTGTAATATTAAACTAACGTAAGTGTAAAGGAGAATAGACCTAAGCGTGTATGTTTTTACACGAAAATTCGGAACGGACGTAAGCCATAGTACTGCTTCTTCTCATACAGTTAATTTTTCTTTATCTTACACGAAAATTCTGCAAAGAAAGAAAATATAAATATTAGGTATTTAATAGATGCGGACATTACCCAGCTAATTCATTATGGAAAGTAACGATACTTGATTCATGCGTTTAACACATGTATTAAGCACAGGTTGGATGAAGATAGGTTTTTGCAAGATTTGTATGCTGCAACACATAATCGACTCAAAACGACTGCTTCTGTTACCGCCCATAAATTCATTTTACCTATCAAAATTACTGCTGAATCAGAAGAAAAATGCTACCTTGGAGAGGTTAAGAATGCTGCAGATATATCCAGTTCAATCCATCTAGTTAATCAAGTATACAGAGTAACAATAATATTTCAATTGGATTTTTAATTAGGAATCTATTTGAAATTGTTGAAAAGTACTTTCAAACAAATTAATTCGAGAATAACTAGATTTATGAAATGAGAGAAAAAAACATCAACGTTTTGCGTACTTAAATGTGAAAAAAATGAAACAGGACTTCCAAATAACACAGCATATATGTATCGCACGCATAAAACGTTTCGCTACCGAACCGCTAGTGTCGTCAGGTATAGATAAAGATCAATGGAATATGAAATAAGTACTTTCAAATAGTAAATTATGTTGTTTTCGTGTGTATGTGCAAGAAAAGTTGCGAAAGTTTACGAATTTATGTCGGTTGTGCTAATACATTTACATCTTACCACCTCCGACACTAGCGGACTTTACAAAATGTTTTGTGAATGTTCCCAGTTCCAGAACATGGAAGAAAACAGCATTGTACGAAAATATTGTTAATGATTTTTTTTTCTTGACAAGTCAAATTTCAAGTTCATATGCAAAAAGTGCAAGAATATGTATGTTATGTGTACAATACGAATTGAATACAGTGGAACTTCGATAAGTCGAATTTTATTAATTCCTCTTCATCTTCCTGATTCCACTCTGTGTTAATTTACTTCTGCAAGTCGAATATGATGAAATAAAACCCTCGATAATTCGAATTTCTGTTGTTTTCTGGACGTACAAGTAAACCTCTATAACTCGAGATTTCCTGCTAGCGAACTTCTACAAGTCGAAGTTACAGTATAAATATAAGTCGAAGTTTCATTCAGATAAACTTTTGTAACTCGAAGTTTAGGGAGTTACACGTTCTGAGCCGAATCGAGATGAGGCGTCAGATAGTCCTTCACTGTCTGTGCTGCTCTCAGCGAGTGCCTGTTAGCCCGTGATCAGCACGCAGTTAAGTGCTTCTTAGGATGACAAAACGGAAATAAAGAACCCTAAGTACAGAAATGAAGCGTCAGTCAGTTCCGGTCCTCCATATCTCGAAGTTTCATATTATTCCCCTCAATAAGTCGAACCTCACTAAGTCGAAATATTTGATAACTCGAATTTTGTCTTTTTTTTTTCCCTTCAGATTCAAGTTATCGAGGTTCCACAGATCATAAGCTTTCCAATAGACTCATAAAAAGAAAACATTTAGTAATATTATAGAGATGTTCTCAGGATATCAGCCAGGTTAAGTCCGACGATAGAACCGACGTTTCAAGAACAGACATTGTTCTCATCTTCAGGGCAAGTGTACTGAGACCAGTTCAGGTGTACTATATATAGTAACGATAGGGGACGGAGCTTAAGAATCCGTGTCTCTGATTGGTTAGCCTATAGCTTGACGCTGATTGGTCGTTTTCATGTATGCTTTCTTTATGACTGGTGTCCAAGTCTGACTGAGTTGAAATCCTGTATCTCTGTTGACATTATTAGGTTCTTGTAGTATGGCAAGAGATTCTTTTATAATCCTATCCCAGTAATTGGAGCTCTTTGAGATAGTTTTAGTGTCAGAAAATAAAATTCTATGTCCTTTTGTTATGCTGTGTTCTGCCAGGCCTGATTTCTTCGGATAAAATAGCTTGATATATCTTTCATGCTCCTTGCATCGATGTTCTACTGTTTGTCCTATGTATGTTTTTCCGCATTCACAAGGAATGCAGTATACTCCTGGTGTCTTAAGACCCAAGTCGTCTTTAACTGGACGAAGTAGGTTTCTGATTTTTGACGGCGGTCTGTGAATGGTTTTGATGTTGTGTCTCCTCAGGATTCTTGCAACCGTTCCAGAAAGTTTACCAGTGTAGGGCAGGACTGCAATATTGACTGGATCTTCAGTTTCTGGGGTGGTCTTCTTCTTCCTGGAAAAGGTCCTTTTTAGGGCCAAACGAATGTCATCTTTCTTGTATCCATTCTGCAGTAAGGTCTTCTTGAGATGTTCCAGTTCACTAGGGAGGCTTTCTTGGTCTGAGATGGCTTTTGCTCTAAGTGCAAATGTGCTGATGACTGTATTGCGCTGCGATTTATGGTGAAAACTGTTTCCATTAAGATAAAGGTCGGTATGGGTAGGCTTCCTATAAACACTGTGGCCCAGACTTCCATCAGGATGTCTAGAAATGGTATGCAACCCTCCGTTTCTGTTTCCATAGTGAACTTAATGTTGCTGTGTTGATTGTTGAGAAATTCAAGGAACGACTGTAGCGCATTTCTACCATGTGGACAAATGTATCATCGACGTATCTGTAAAAACATGATGGTTTTAATGGTGCTGATTCTAGTGCTTTCTGCTCGAAACTCTCCATGAAAAAATTTGCCACTGCTGGTGAGAGAGGTGATCCCATGGCGACGCCGTCTGTTTGTTCATAGTACTGTCCGTCGAAGAGAAAATATGTGGAAGTTAATGTGATCTTGAATAAATCTACAATCACCGGGGGGAAGTGCTCGCTGAGTAGAAGTAACGTGTCCTGTACTGGAACCTTGGTAAACAGAACCTTGTTCTGAAGATGAGAACAATGTCTGTTCTTGAAACGTCGGACTTCACCTGGCTGATATCCCGAGAACATCTCTATAATATTCGCCGTCAGGAAAGCTTCAATTCTTATTTAGTAATATATTCATACAATGCTGTCTTCTCCAATGTTCTGTCAACATTCACAAAACAGTTGAGTACAAAGTTGTAAAGTGCGCTAGTGTCGGAGATGGCAAGATATAAATATAAATGTATTAACACAACCGACATAAATTCGAAACTTTTCACATATTTTCTTGCACAAACACAAGTAAACAACATAATTTACAGCTAAAAACACACATTTCATATTCCATTAGTAGCGAAAAGTATCGCATATTTGACTACTGCATTCTCAAGGGCAGATATTTAGGTTAGTTTAATTTTTTAATGTGCTAAAACTAGTTCGATTTCGTTCAGTTAACAATCTATAGACCGTGAGTTGTAGTTTTGTTAAATATCTCTTTCAATTCTCTCAAGAGATATTTAATATTTTTACACAAACATACTGAGATCCTGAAAGTGAGTCTAAAGAGATTCGAAAAAATCTTGATCGAAATTCAATTTAAGGCTTTCTTGGAAATATTTTCTGCATCTTATTTACTCATAAACTTTAACTAAATGTGAAGTGTAGCAGATCAATGCTTCGAAATGAATGTTCTTAAAGTTTTAGCTCACCAATTGCCTTCATAATTAGTATGAAAAGTGATACTTGATGTCCCGTTAACAATTTGTGGTGAGAATGAGACTTATAAACAGGACGTTCACTCTATGCTAAATAGGAACGATATTATTTTGGGCTTATGATTATTTTGTTTTAGGAGCATGAATATTGGTTGTAGAGAGACTCAATGCACATGTTCTATTTAATCATGAACAAGAGACTGCCAGGCCACATTTACCTAAATGTTAAGTACGTTATGTTACATTTTATCCTCAGCGTTTCTTATGCGCATTTTTGTCGATTTGTTTCATTTCTCTGATTTTGATATGAAAGTTCGATGAATTTGTTTACTGAAAATACGTATTAGTTTTTATATTATACTAACGGAAATATTGCTTAATTCAAATAGCACATTCTTTCGTAATTTTCTTGTAAAAATGTAGAGTATAGTAACAAGAAGAAAAAAAACACGTGTTATTGCATGAGGATTTATTTCCATGCTCAATGTTTGGTCGCTGTAGTGCCAATTTTCTGACGATGAATCTTTGTAAGCAAACTGTGGTAAACTTGATTTTGTATGAGTCACTTTTAGTAACTTTTAAAACTTCGGCTCATCACGATCGGCAACACTTCTTAAAATCTATAAGTATCCATGCCCCAGGTAGGATTCGAACCTGCGACATTGGAGAAGCTAGGCTAATGCCTCAGATCGCACGACTACCTCAATTTCTGTAAAGGTATGTTGGTTCTGATTCCTTTTTGATCTTAGCTTGTTACTTGATCGTACGTTCCTTTGTAATTTTAACCCGCTTCCTGATCTGAGCTTCTGTGATGATGTCAGCGTACAATCATTGAGACTTTGAGCATAAAAGTAACTATTCGGGGAATAACACGCGTTTTGTGGGGAGAGGAGAGGACGTTGGTAGGCAGACAGCCAGGATCGACCTCCTGAATGCTAAGTGGACGCTCTGCCACGGTCGCTTGGTATAACTATACTGAGGCCTTGTCCATAATTAAAATATGTGAACAAGACGGATACACTTTATTATTAAAAAAACACCTTTAGACAAAACACATATCAACGCTATGTAAGTTCATAATAACCTTAGCAGCACAGGATATCGGTCCAATACGGGGCAACCTTAGTCGATATTATCACGATATTCTGTGCTGTTAGGGAAGCACCAGAAGGGCAAGAGACCCTTTCTGTATCTTTCGCCAATCACGTCTCAGAGATTGTTCAATTTCCGAAACGAAACAAAATCCAACCAGTCAGTTCGTTAACAGTTCACTGCTCAGGTTGACGTAAGGCTAAAAAAAAAGGGACAGAAACATGTCCAGGAGCAGTCCCATGAGATGGAGAGAATGCGAGAAAAACTCCTAATAAATGAAACAATCACAAGAGATATAATAACGTATTTGATTTTATTTTTTTCCTTTTTTGGTTCCACGTGGCATTTTTTTTTCATTTAGAAAAAAAAGCCAATAACACATACAGACATAAGTTATAACACTGATGACGAATAATACATAAAAAGAGAAACATATTATGTCACGAATTGAAATACTGTAGTTACTACTAAATGAAAAATGAATGTATGAGACACACTTCATGATAAAAGTACAATTATAAAAATATGCATTTAAAAGATATCTTTAAATTAGGTTGTAAGACATATACACAGAATAAAGAAAAAGTATAAACGGTTTTAATATTGGCTGCATCCCAAACGAAGTTTGTTCTGTTCTACCCCGTTCCGTTGACTTGCATACTTTGTTGTCCGATAAGTTGAACTATGCGCTCTCATGTGAGTCAAGGATGTTGAAAGAAGAGGATAGGGCGATCGTTCAACATTTTGAAGCGTGAAGTGACGTCATATCTGAAGACTGCCTACTTAGCACACGATATGGCCACTCTTTGGCTTCTGTAATAAATAAGATGTCAGTCTGAGTCATAGAGGATACGCTTATAGCTATCTCATACACAGCAAAAGGGTGAAACCAAAAAACAACTGACCATCGACCAGGGCGACGCACCAGATTGGTTAGCAGACAGCTACAGAGCTTGCTGCCAACTTTGTTAGCCGAATGCAATGTCTTTGATTGGAGTAAATGGGCTAACTGGGCGGGACTAAGCAGTGACGTTTGGCTTGAAGTTCTTGGGGATATCGCAAATCCTCTATTAGAAGAACATCCTTGGTCTGAGTACTCAATCAAGTGACCGATGTTCAATTGTTTCTCGGATTCAATCATTCGTTGATGTACTCTATCCTCGTATTCTAACGTTCTTGGCGCGAGTACTATAGCAAAAAAGGAAGAAATGATTTTGTGTATTATACAAGTCGTGTTCTAACCCAGAGTCGTAAGTAGTGGAAGCAAAGAGCGCATGTGCCCTAGGCACCGGATTGGGGGCGCTAAATGACGATAAGGAGGAGGCGTTGTACGCTTTTAGCTCCTTCGAAGGGGCGCCAAAATCAGAGTTTGCTCTCCCTTGCAAAAATACAAGCTTCGAACCTGCTCAAGCTCCTGTCCTGACTACAACTATTAGCCATGCTGTCTTGAATGCTAGCTTGGTCGCGCACAAAAAGTGTGTTGCTTTCGTCTTTGTTCCGTCTGTACTTCCATCTATAATAAGCAACAGCACACGTTCTTAGAAACCGGTTTTGATATAACACGCAGTTACACAGTTGATATTCTCTACAGATGCAAGCTTTAATTTACTCGACGTTGCAACAGCGGGGATATTTTCTGTTGCATTGCATTACCGACTACCAATTGCAGGGGTGTGCGCGTCAACTACTTATGTTTGCTTGTCTCGCAAACCAAATAAGGTTTGATTTGTCTATGTAGCCAATTGAAACACGTGTTTGAGTATTTCTGTGGCTGTTCATAAAAATCGAAAGCAGCGTGCGTATATGAAAAGTCAGCCCAATGTTAAAAAAACCGAAGCATGACGGTGTATTATAGGTTGAATGTTACTCTGTCGCTACGTACCTTACGATTCACCGCCGATCGTGGTTTAGGACAGACAGTGAACGGTGTTTGAACGTAATAACGGAGCATCGAGTCGTTTGGGATACAGCCATTAAAACAGGAAGAGTATTGTTCTTTTGTTTTTTCTTCCTGGAAACGATAACACAGCTTTGAATGTATGTATAATTTATATACAATAAACAATATTATTCAACGAGTTACCTTGTTTCATTTTTTTCTTTTTCACAGAGGAACCTCTTCCATGAAATAGTGATTTTTACTTCTTATGTCACACTAGCTGAATTTACACAGATTGTATCATAATATATTTTATAACTACTACATTCCTGAGCCATTTTATGTTTATATTACCCTGTAAAGACAACATTTTATGTGGGTCGTTGTTTGTCGTATCATGTTTTGTTCTTCATACAACTGCTTACAGTTATAACTTGTTCTTACAGCTGAAACACATTTTACATTAAGTACTCGACAAAGAGATTTTTATAAAACAAATAAATACGTTAAAAGTGCGTATTCGGTGCTGTTTGTCTTTATTGATATAAAAAGAAGTTTTAACGGGTTTCTCAATCCACTCTATGTTCTTGTTGGTTATAATACCTAAATAACCTTGTCGTTCTGGTCAAGTCACCTATCACATGACAATCAACGAAGTAGGGCTAGAAGTTCTCTTACATTAACTTTAGTCTTGAGTAGCATATTCTTTTCACCAAGACAGTGCAAGGGGAATTTTCTGTTTATTACTTGTACTATAAAGGTCTCAGATCAATTAGTAGGTTCTTCTATACTGGTGAAATACGAAAACTAAGCTCTGCTGTACATAAAATGGCATTACTTCCACATGTGGCAGCCAGGGGTAAATTATTTAAAACGTAATATCAGCTACAAAATAACTATGAAAAAGGAATTCCATTTCTCGCAATATTTACTGTCTCTGTTTAGTAATTCTAGATATTTGTAAACATCTTACTTAACGTTAGTGAATTAAAGCTATCAAACACCATCTTACATTAAACTCATCAATGATCCTGTATACAGTGTATTACTACCCGGCCACTAAATGTTGCACGCATCTTTTCGGGTTAACTATAGTAGTGACGCACCAGTTTTTAGAAATTTACAGGAGGAATTGAGATAATTGTGTGATGTTTGAAAGTATTAGGGAGGAAAATATTGATGTTGCTAACATTTGAATTGAATAATTATAAAGTTTTAGTCTGTTTTGAAGATGTTTTAGGACGCACTGCATGTTGTGGCGGAAGGAACTATTTTGCTTAGAGTTACAGTTGTCATATGGAAGGCGGTAAGGCAGTGTTGAAATGGCGTGTTTTTGTGATGATTATGACATTTCTTGCGTTATTGTTATTGAATCGTATGGAAATGACGAGGGAAAGTGCATTTTGACGGTTATTTAGCAGAGTATTTATGTAAGGAAAGGAAAAGGCCCCGAAACAATTGTACACGACTTTCTAATGGAAATTGGGAGAGTTAACACGCCTGTGTGCTGAAGCTAAGTGTGAATATGTGTCAAAATATATTTTGTAAAGATAAATGACCGCACCTAACTTTACCTAACCTCCACGTTCATATGTTCAGTAATTTAAGATAATTTACGAAAAAGGAAATCGATTTTGGTTTGGTTTTAGTGATTTTAAAATTGGTGCGTCACTACTATAGTAATGCCATCTTTTCTACCCAGTAATCTATCAAGCTGTTTTCAAAACTTATTAATTGCATTTTGCTTTTTTTTATTGTTTACAAGTTAATCTAAAGTGGGTTAGGTTCGAAAAGTCAGATTCAGTTGTATTGACAAAATCAGTTACTCTCAATGAGGTGGATTACTGGGTTGACGATCGTCTTCACTTCAGATTTTCTTTTCGTTTGTTTGCTCTGCCGTACAAATAGTTTCCCCTTCACTACGGCATTTTTTGTTCTTAAATAACTTTTTTAAACAAAACATACAGTAAGGATTTTTAAAATTTTATATTCTTTTCCATCATTTGCAGGTATTTTCTCTGGTAGTTCTTGCTTTTCTGGCTGTGCATGTGCGGAAGTGAACCCCATAAAATTAGTAATAATTGGCCTTATACTATTTCTTGCAAAGTTAGCATGAACAATATACAGTATACTAAACTAAATTGTAATTCTGAGTGGAACTCCCTTCCGTTCTTAATTCCATCCAGACAAATAAAATGGAGACGCTTGTTGTTTCGACATATAACCATAGATCTCATAATAAGTTCATTATTATGAGATCTATGATATAACTTGGCATTCAACTACCAATCACAAGTTAATATCGCTTTGAGACATTCGTTTGTTTTACGTGCCGTAAGATTGTTACCATCAGGTGGCAATGCATGCAAGCTAATGTTCAAGGCAGGATACAAAAATGAAATATAAACGGAATAGAAGTTTCTGAATGAAATTGTTTTCTTAATTCAGGAGTGTCTAACAGGGGCGTAACAAATGTTAACAAGTCATTGTTGTTAGTCAACAAGTTATTTCGGCAAACTATAATTACAAATAGTTGCTTTATAAAAATATATTTGATAAAACGAAACGAGATGGTGTGGACAGGTCCTGGAAAGTAAGTCAATCACAGTGTTGTCATGTTCCCGTCGCAATATTTCCTTCAAAATACTGAAAAATTTCCCGATTTTTGTTTAAAAAAATTCCCACCTGCTATTTTTACCTTTTTAATTACTGAAAATTAAAACAAAAAATGTCAAAAAGGTTTAAAAAATTCCCTATTTTTTGTCTTTTTTCCCTTTTACCCTTTATATGGCCCAAATCATCCCGCTTTCCGGGAAATTTTCCTCCACCTGATAACACTGATCAGTACCGGTAAGCTGGTAGATGGAATACGGGAGATTGCGTATTGTACAATAGAACCATACAAGATGATGTACAATCTGTTATCCGTCTGCTGATCCACGTACTGTATGAGGAGAGGGAAGATAGCAAAAACCGTTGTCTACATCGCGTATAATATAATAAAAAGATCTGACTTTACCGTACCTATTTCTGTGAATTATGTAAAATTCTGAAATACGAACATCGAAAACAAATCTAACCTGTGTAGGTTGTAGGAAGATATTTGATGACTAAAGAACACTTATTAAGAATAAGAAAATTAATATTATTCCTGCGAACCGTCGGCTAGAAGACATAGTAAAAGGTGGCATGATGGCTGGCGTAGACCAATCTTTACAAATGATGCAAACATCATATATTAAAGCTGCACGAACAAGCTAGGTCTTGAGATCTAGTCCGAAACTAGTCGCATATTAACCATTTAGCCAACTGGGGACACGCACCTTCGCGTAAGTAAGAAACGTACTGTTTAAATCAAAACAAGATCACTAAACAATTTTAATTTTATCAAGATTTCAGATCATCTTACCAAAACCTTTACGCCACATGTTAAATAGGAAAAGAGCAGTAGGAGACCAGACCTTTTATTAAGGTTCCATGCAAACATTCGTCAGGTGCGACTGAGTACAACCTCTGTCAGGATGACCAAATCTGAAATTCGATTCCACCCCATCCGCGCTCTCGGTTAAAAGCTAAGCAGGTAAAATCATTCTATTCAAAGTTCCATAACTTATCAATTTTGGGCACCGTAAATTAAAATTTACTGAAATTTATCTTCATTTGTTTAATTCTAATTCTAAAATGTGTTATAATTGGAGGTAAAATATAATAGGTTACTAAAATCCATTGACCAGCAGAAATGTTATCATCTTCTGTATGAAGTATTGTGTTGCATGGGGACGAAACATGGATTGCACGAAAAAGCGATCAATATAAATCGGAAAACTTCGAATTGCAGACATGAAGAAGAATAAAAGATCAGCTGGATCAGGAGATAAGCAATGAAGAATTGGTAGGAAGTAGGCGAGAGACTTGAAACAATAAAGAAGAAGAAATAAACTAATTAAAACATTGGCTATGCAGAGATTGTACTAAAGGGCATGGCTGAAGACAAAAAAGAAATAGGAAGACGACAAATGAAACGCCTTGAGAGTATTAAAGAAGATAAGTCATACGCAAAGACAAGAATGAAAGCGAAAGCTTGGGTTGAATAGAAAGGGCTTAACCGTTCATCAAGAATCTCACGTGAACAATGCCTGAACCTCTTTTTAGCTCGCATAGCGCGAAGTCAGGAAAGAGCGAATACAGGTTTCCACTCGTCTAGAAGGTGGCAGCACAATGCTGTCAAAAGTGTTACATTCAGTTTACTCTTGTCATGTTAAACCTTAAAATGACCCGATTTACCCCGTGACTCAAATTAACCCCGTGTACCCTATTGAAATAGTTTGATACGAAAATGACTATGCCCGATTTTATCAGGGTGAAGAAACTGTTTAGAAGCTGTGTATAAAATGTAATAATGAAAAGAGGAGTACACAACGAACACTCAAGAAAACACATTCAGAAAAATATGACAAACTCGCGACAGTTCGTTCAAGGGTTCTGCCAGGATTTTCAGTTTGGGGGAGTCAAAGTTGGTGAGGGTATAATTATAGTTTTGCAAGGTTTCTATCGATTTTTACAAGTAAAAATCTTTAAAGTTCGGTGTGTGTGTGCTTGAGAATTGGGGAGGTGCGTGGGGTGACCGTCTGATAGAATCCCTGACTCCTTTATACAGCTTGTCCCTGAAATAATGCCCAAAAAAATTCAGGCCGTGATTATTCACATCAAAACTAGGAAAAAGAACGTTTGTGTTAATTTCAAAATATCCTTAGTTTCGGAACTATACACGCTATCAAAGTTAAGGAGGCACCGTCACATATGACGTCATATCTCGAAAAAGAATGACGTAAATCGTGTCGGCTTAGCCAATCACATTCGAAGTAGTACTCAATACATCTATTTAAGTTACGTTTATGATTGACGAATATAGCTTAGAGGTGATTTCTATGCTTCTTCTATTAAACCATTTCATTCTTTGACAAGAAAATTGCGAAACCTGTTTATGCGGTGCTCCCTAAATCATAAACATCACTTATATAAATGTATCGAGTACAACTGCGAGTGTGATTTCTTAAGCCGACACTGCTTACGTCATCCTGTCGAGATATGACGTCAGTTGTGTCGATGCCTCCTTAACTTTGAGCTCCTGTAGCTCTTAAACTACGGATAATTTTTGATTTCGTTTTGGGAACTTTTTTCTTGTTCTGATATTAATGATCAGCTCCTGAATTTTCCACCATTATTTGAGAGACGTCATGTATATTTTTAAAATAATTCTTGCGTTCAAAACAAAACAAAAAATCATCCCTTATTTATTTAAATGTTTGCATATTAGCGATGATGTTTGTAGAAAAGTTCTTTGTATAAGCATACCCTATTAATTAATTATTTAGGCTGATCACTCTCAGGGAAAGTAAACTTCCTTCCACGTATAAGAAGAGTTTCGTAATTGCAGTTTACATTCAGAGTCTTTTTTGTAGTTCTCAATGCAAATTTTGTCAAAAAAGGAAGTGATTTCACTATTGAGAGGAAAAGAGCTCTCCAATTAATGTAAGCTATACTACACATATGTATGCACACACGGAAATACGAGACTGAGCAAACTAATATTCCTCTGGGAAATTGAAAGTTATTGGGGCGGAAAAAATCATACAAAAAAAAAAGGCTATATGAATTGTTCCTGAATTCTTCAGTTCGATAAACATTTTTTTTTTCCTTTTTGTAATAAAGATTGTCTATCAGAATATTATTCAAAATTTTGTGATGCATTACGGAATATATCCCTCTAGTTTTCCCATGCGCTATTAGAAATAGGTTCACTTTAATGTGTAATATGTAGACCGTAGATTCGACAAAAGTTTAAAAAAAGTTATAACGAACTTCGCTTATATTGTTTCTCAAGCTGTTTTTTTAAAATAGTGTTAGAAGAAGTTATTAGTTTTATTACAAGTTGTAGTTTCATGAGCTTTCATATTTTCTATGAAAGTTTGGTTTTGATACGAAGGAATGTGGCTCCAAATTAATTCATTTTACAAAGGATGATGGAAACAAGTCAGGGTGAGTAACTGACATCAAACTAATACGGAGACCGTCAATGAGATCATATCAGAAGCTACCCTAAAATTTTGCTGGGAGAATCTATGTCCTACACTGTAAAACTTTTTGGATTAACCTACATTCAGCCAGTTTTCGGTTGAACGTTTTACTTTCTGTAAAATTTCAGAATGCGTGTATATAAATACATGACTGTTCCAACGTACTTTATTCAAGCAGAGCATTTTTTAAAGTAGAAAAGAATAAAAGGTAATATTTCTTTAAAATTAAAAATGAAAAAAAAATTGAAGTGGTTGGGTTTCGATCCGGGGTCCACAGGCACACTAGTCACATGCTCTTCTCACTTAGCTACGAAGACAGTTGGTGTTTTTGACTTTCCGAGCAATATCTATAGCTAGGGTTTTACTATCAGGAATGTCTCGTGAAAAAAGGAGAGATAAGTTTACTACAGTGTAAAGATTTATAAATAAATTAATTTCTCTTTTCGCCAATACAATCCTTGTCGTTCTCGGTCCACCGGTAAGCTGTTTACTGTTCACAGTGTAAAGGCAATATAAACACTCAAAATGGCGGGGCGTTCAGTGACAAGCAAGTAACGTTACTCCTGTTACTGGATTATAGAATATCCCACTAAGGTTTACACTTCATCCACAAAAGTACGTAACCTCTAAATTGCCAGTTTAGCTTACACTTCGATTAGAAAATGTCCTAGTTTTAAGCGTAAAATAAGTTGAATGTTCACGGACAAATCACTTTGGCCAGTTTCAACCCATTTTCAGTTAACGTTAAACTATTACGAAGAAAGTGTTAAACCTTAAAATGGAGTTAATTTTACCAATCTTTCCACTAAAAGGCTTACACTATATCCATATTTAAGAGTAAATGCAACAAAACGCTAATTTTCGATTTTTATTTCTCCATAAAGCGGAGTAACTTTCATCCATTTCGTGTTTCCACTTTTTACAGTGTATAGAGAGGTAATATACAATACTTAACTGCCCATATTAACTGCAAGGTACCGAGATAGGAGCTGGAATATTGGTCGAAGTGTACAAAAAGCGTATTTTTTATGATTCAATTAACAGAAGCTACTTCTGCTTCGCTCTTGTCCTGGAATAAAACACTGCAGAGTTCTAGTGTCACCTCCCCAACGCAGCATTCCTCGTCAAGGACGTATTCACGGGGGCTGTAGCTCAAAATTAAGATTTCTTTATAAATTCCCTATAATGTTATTATTATTATTATTTTGGGGTCCTCTGTGTTAGTATGAAAAAAGAATCACTGGGATTGTTTGTAGCCTGTAAGGTCCTGAAAGGAAACGTTGAAGTCATATAGGTTTTAAGTCCACTATTTGGAAAATTCTTTTATCTTGAGTTTAATTGAAATTAGAAAAAATATTTAAAAAAGTACAGTATTCTGTCAGTTTGAAGGTCTGACAAAATCTTGGTCTATTGTTAAAAGTAAAGTTTCAATTTTGCAGAAGACACAGAAGGACACTGCTCGCGATTTTGTACGAATTCATCGCACCCAATGGCGGGAAAATTTCACTGTCAAAAGAAGATTGAACAACGCTCTAAGATAGAAAGTTATATGCTTTTTATCTGGCCAGTGAATATGAAACTTAACCTTGACTAAAATAAATAAATAAATAAATAAAATGTAACACTAATTACCTTTTTTATTTTTGCTTTTTCTTGATTAGAATGCTAGACTTTGACAAGAGTTGGTAAACAGTGTATAAAGAAATCGTTTGCAACTTCTTTTCTCAAAAGAAGAAGAAGAAGAAAAAACATGCAAGACTGAATTTGATTACAGAAAAAACAAACAAAAAAAAACAAATCTCTCTTTGTTTATAGTTTTGGTGACGTATCTATATTAATTATAAATTGAATAGACGAAGTGTTTCGTTATTATGTCCCCCTACTTAGACATTAATTAGGTTTTCACAGTTTGTTTTAAAATTTCTTTCTGTTTGTTCAATATTTTCCATTGTTTTATTTCAATTTAAAGGTAGACTTTGATTTCTTTGTGAAAGAGAACTCAATGCAGAGACTACACAATAGATCAAAAAGCTTCGTTAATAATTTTGTTAAACATTTGTTTCCCCACTTACGTTGTGAAGTATCTCAATCGACTTTTTTTTTTTGTTTCTGACTTTTTTTTTTTTACTTGTCCCATCGAAACAAGAAAGGAAACCTCTTCATTTGTTTCTTTTGAGTTAGGAGAATAAAGGTGTGACGGAGGTAAGGACGGGAATCAGAAAACAACAAGTTCTAAAGTGGTTCTTTATAATGCAATTAATCAACTGCTGTGTTGATTTACGTACTACGGCTTAATTAAGTTTTCAAGAAACTATTTTTTCCTACTTTGTGCTCCTGGTGAAATTGCATGTAAAGTGTAATGAAGCTTAGTACCCAGAGCTCATTTTGAAAAAAAGAAAAAAAGGATAGTTACAAAATAATAAACAAATGGCGATGAACAATAATATTTTGGGAAGTGTTCCGGATAATACTTAAGAATATCTATCGGATGAACTAAGCCACAATTCCACACACTAACTCAGAAGAGATGATTTTTTTCATTATTTTTCGATGTGAAAGTGATTTCATCGAAAAGTATTGAATTTCAATAAAAAAAACCAGTGGTTTTTCTATTAAACTATGTCACATTGGATGGAAAATGTGATCTTTTGAGTGAAATTCCGATGCTTTACGGATGTAATCTATTCCTTAAACTTAGGAAGAAGAATTTCCCATGTTTTTAGAGTGGTTTACGATGCATCATTGGTACAAGTAAAGTCTGTTATCGGCCATTTGTTACTGTTAAAGTTAACGCAAGACGAAACCCTATCGTGAAGTTAATCCCCTTTAGTTATAAATGTTAACAAAAGACCTAATAATGTTTCTGAATGACAAGAATATATCACAAGACGTCAGAAGTAAGATTTATACCAGAAAACTTTGAATGTTGTTCTCATATACCTGAAGGAATGAAAGAAACTCTTTTGAAGGCGTCCTCTTGCAGTTAACAGGCTAGCCTAGGGAATAAGGTGCTTGTCCGGAGGTAGTATGTTGAATTTTCACTAATGTCAAGTTTTTTTCTTCTTTTTCATTCCCGAAAATTCTAACTTTCCCGTAATTCGCGAAACAAAACCAACACGCCAAAAGAGGAAAATTCGTACTGATCAACAACATAACAATAATTAAAATTTTGGCTTTTGCCTATATCAGCTTTCCATTTAAATAAACACAGGTAATGTAATATAATACAAACTAGACATGTTTTCCTTTCCGATACCTATATGTGAGTTTACATAACCATTAAAGTGCAAGGTAAAATCGGTGCAAAGTAAAACCTAACTATTTAAACTGTAATCAAGCCAAACCTAATGTGATAACAAATAACAGCTAATATGATTCCGAGCTCGTATGCTAAACTAATCTAACGTGATGTAACAAATAACAAATAGCTAAACTAACCTAATATGGGCATTGCTTAACTACATCACCCCATATTCCTTCAGCCTAACTAGGTTAGCCCCTACAACTTTTTGTGAGTGGAAATTTATAATCTTTTCTTCGAAGAAAATCCGCTTTAAAATGGTGGTCCCCTTTTCCGTTCTCATAAAATGAAATATTCCGCTTAATACGAGCGAGATTCTTATCTTCCAAATTTAGTGTGCAGATTGTTTGATTTCGATCAGAAATTACAACACTTGGTTATGACGCCATATTCTATAGGCTTTCGAATTTCTCGCGTAAATGAAGCTGTTCCAAAATTAAGGGCAGCATATTTGACATTTGTTAAAGAATACTATCTGGGTTTCTTCTGATTTTTTTCAGTAATTGTAAAAATTTAAAAAATGACATGTGACTTCTAAGAAGCTTTCTGCTTTAAATATGTACAAAGCAGTTAAAGAAGACAGTGAACCGTTACTGTTTGCTACTGACATAGACCTCATAACAGACAGACTTAACACGCTCCCCCATTTCTGGCTGCGCTAAAACTAATGTTTTTTTTTGTACAGCAGCACGTGATTTTGAATCCATCCGCTAGCTTGTACTGGGATCCACCTCATATTCTATTATGTGGTCGATGCCAGAGCAACCTAGCGGATGGATTCAAGATCACGTGCTCCTGTACAGAAACCCATTAGATTTTGCGCAGCCAGAAATTGGGAAGCGTGCTAAGTCTATCTATTATGAGGTCTATGCTACTGATTTCCTTTTGTAACTACTAAAACGTGGGTTAAAACTATTGTGTTAAAATTGAGTGAATGTGGCGTGCATGAAAAAGTCTTTACTAACACATATCAGAGTCGTGACAATTTTTGGTCAAGATAATTACAGTTCCCTACAACAGATATTCTTACATGTATTCTATAATGGACATTTCCTGTAATATGTTTTTATTACAATAATAAATTCTTCTGTTAAAGTACACTACTTTTCTTTCTGTGATGCATTTATCGAGAGTTATAAAGCCTTACTTCGGAACAGTCTCAATCTTGCGCTTAATCGGACGCCGCCATGTTATGACGTAATCAATCTGCCGACTGCTTGTCATTAACATACAGATGGTATTTGATTTGTTAGTATTGTTTAAAAGAGATAGCAAAAATGGATCGAAAGAAATAGTATAAGGGATGAATAGCGTTTCTATATGCCTTAACACGTCATTTGGTTCGTTTTATTCATTTAAAATTGATTTTTACTTTTAATACTTCTTTAAGATATTAATATATTTTGGTAGCTTCAACACTAATTTATATCAGCTCTTTTTTTTTCCATTTTCATGATTAAATCATAAGATATCTTCTAACAATGCTCTTTAGAACTCTTGTATTTAAAAAGAATTACCTATTTTTTCTGTAAAAAAAATGTGGGCTTTTACATCCGACAATCGTATACTATTTTTTAAAGCTAGTGAAGCATTTTTCAAGAACTTAAAAGCATATGAATTAATAGTGCTCGTTACTGCCATCTGTTTACAATTTAACATACTACTTGTAGCCCGTGAATACATTGAATAGTTTTGTCAATATGTTACAATATGTCATTGTAAAAATACAACAATAAAAGCATGTAAGAACAAAAATGTAAATTGAAACCATTATATTGAAGTTACTCTTGCGTTTCGTGACGTAAAATAAAACACGGCCTTTGATAGGATTCAAACAGCCTTAGGTGAAAGTATAAAAAGTTAAAAGTTGCATGCGCTAACCATTTGCGCCACATATTCAAGACATCAAAATTGACTGGAACTAGCGGTAAGAAGAGCACTGCAAGTTAAGACTTGACCCCTGTCATTGTTTCGAGCAATTTCTGTTATTAAAAGCATGTTTTGGTGTTTTTACATATTGAAGTGTGTTCTGCAGCTTTGTACATTAATTATTTCGTAAAGTGATGATGTGAATGTTCTTTCTTTTTCGTCTTCAAACTTCTGAATAAGGAACGTAACATAGGGAGAACGGAAATAGTACAAATTGATTACGTCAAACCAATCAGAAGATGATTTTCATTGTATGACGTAGGAGATCGAATTATCAGTTTTCATGCTATATTTCTACGTAACGGAAAACCGTAGCACTGAAATTTCAAAAACATCATATATTATTTAATCTGATGTACACAAACAAGTTGTAAAATATATCAGCACGGTGAAAACGGAAATATCCATTGTACCATGTTTATTAAGCAATTCGGGCAGAGAGCGCTTGCGCTGGCATCAAACGTAAAACTTGTCTACGGTTTACTCTGCAGCAACGATTCCTTCAGACCCCCTGTGTGTGTGTGGGGGGGGGGGGTGTCAGCCCCTAAATTCTCGAGCGTACCCCCAATATTAAACCTTTTACAGTCAAAAATCGAAAGAAACCGTACAAAACTCCACTTACACCATCCTAATTTTAACTTTACACCCCCGCAAACTGAAAATCCTGGCTGAATCCCTGCCTTTCGGGATGAGTTCAAGCTTTTGAATACGAGAGTAATCATCGTCAGATATAAAGTAATCATCTATCTAGTTGAAATCTGGTATATAAGCCAGCCTGAGTGGTCGTGGGGTCCGATGCGTAAGGCTACGGCTCCAAGATGTTTCGGGTCTAAACCCCGGCTAAGGCGTGGATGTTGAAACATTGGATGTTATCGGGACGAGTCAAAGTCAATAGCTACTAATATAACTCAAACCAAAAAGTTTATCAAAATGACTTAAGATGTTTTCTCAACAATATTTGTTTGACTTAACCGAAAATCTAGTTACTGAAAATAAGTAAATGTCTTTGTTGTCCAAAATTTCATATTTCGTTAAACTGTGCACAAAACATCCTGCATGTACACTACAGTCTGTACCAGAAGTGTTTTCCACACAAAAATAGTTAACACCTAAGCAACTAAATTGAAGACCTGAATTGAAAAAGATCCGAAGTCCACTTTTTTCGTATTTGCATTTTTTTCTGTTAGTCGGTATCTATGTTCCAAGGGCTATCCACTTGAAAAAATATTACACCCTAATAACACCACAGAAACCCTTTTTTTTAAACACAAAATAATTTCCGCTGAATAGGAAGCCCTTGGACTGTTTTTCGTTCCTCCTGAAAAATATACTCCGGTGGACTTGGAATATTTATCAATTCAGGTCTTCAATTAGTATATCACACAGGCATAAAGACCGAACCGATACGCCAAGTTTGCCTTTAATACCGGTGGATTTTTATTCGTAAACTAACAATAATTTGATGTTTAGAAACAAGGATAGAATCCATGCCATATTAAGTTGTCGATTTGTCTAGCATAGGGTGACCGGATTTTAGAAACAGGAAAACGGAACATTTTATAAATTTAGACATAACAAGCGGGACAAAACAGGACACTTAAATTATGAATTTAACAGCAATGTATAAATTACCAAGAACTGCTTGGAAGATGTTAAATCAAGTAATAACTATTGACTTGATACAAACGTACAGATGAACATATCAACAATCTACATAATATGAGGCGTTGGGTTAAGAACGAGACACTTTGTATTTTCCTGATGAATGAATATCTTTCAAGAGCAAACAAACTATAAACTTGTTTACAACTAAGATTCTGAAAATGAGACTTGATAACAACAATTGCATGTCTCGTTTCTGCTACAGAACAATCTCTGATCAGTCCATAGATAATTTACAATTGACAGTGTTCTTTCAATAGCAGCATTTGTTCCTACTACAGCCAATGCCAAACTTACATCCACCCCAATATTCTTACTCTCAATACCTACATTTCTAAGTGCATAGAATACATCACATCACATTTGTCAAGGTCCCTGGTGGTAACCAATAATTTGTGAAAGACAGCACCAATCATGATGCCGCGAGTGCGTTCTTATCTACTGCTAGACAATTGTTGGAAATTATTTGAGCCAAAACATACTTAAGATATTAACTAATGTGAAGAAAATCGTCGATTCATTTCTAGTAGGAAAAACAACGGGACATTTGGCAATTTGCCGGGACATGTAGCGAAAAGTAAGGACAGTCCCGCTAAAAACGGAACGTCTGGTCACCCCAGTCTTGCAACTTGAAGTAGTACCTTGGTTAATACAGAATAGTTTGGTGAAACAGATGGAAATAAATCATGTCTTTACATTAAGTAAGGTTGACCTTGTGTCAGTAACAGATCTTTGCAAAACCTGTTTTACAATTACAGTATCTACTGATGCAATGATTCATGAATTTTTGTACCCAAAATTAAAATGGGAAACGATACAAGACACTCTTTAGTCACTTCCCCAGATCGTTCAAAACAGGAAAGATTGCGTTAGTTTAGGTTTTGTATTGTCAGACTGAGCTTAAATTAATTACTTTAGCTTGACTTTAATTAAATTTAATGATTCAATTCTTCTCAAATTTGATCCGAAATCATCGCTCCAAAGAGACTGTTTCGTCATCCTGGGGGAATATGTAAAATCTATCATATTATGCTTTGTAGTATGCATTTATTACCTGTCATGGCGTTATTTAGTCTGGACATTTCCACGTTAGCTCTGAACATCACTTTCTAACAAGTAGTCGAAAGATATATTCCAGTTTCTTGATAATAATTCTACTTACCCCTAATAGCTAATGTTCAGATTACATATAAAAATATGCCAATATACATTGTTTGATTGTCATTTATACATAAATATATATCTTTTCTGTCCTTATAATTTATCATTTTAGTAATAATTTAGTACTTGTATATCTAATAGTACTATCACATATTTAGTATACATTTTTTTCTCTTGGCCGCGACTAATCAGGCATATAATTATTACGTAGCAAAATAATGAGATTATAATATATGAGTTTACAAAACTTTTTGTTTTGCTGGTCTTTTTTTGTTCAAGGTAATAATAGTAGTAGCAGCAGTAGTAGTAATAGTAGTGGTAGTAGTAATGTTGTAATAATAACAAGAAAAACTGTCTATAGACGTGTATACAAGTAGTTTTGCTCATGTTACAGTATGTATTGTATACGTACCCTGCAAGAAACTTGATGTCACTATCTGAATACCAGATCTACTCAGTGTTGTTCTAACGAGCGAGGTGATAATTAGGGAGCCTATATTTCATCAGAGGTACCAAACGTCATATACTCGTTTCAATAGTATTTTTCACAAGAGGGCCTCAGTATGTTATAGCATACCCAAGAGATAAGTGTGATATTTCTTACCCGGACTTGGAACAAGTAACTGATTGACTTGGAAGAATTGCATATACACTATCTAATAGAGAAAATTATATTGATTATAATCCAAATGAAATTCTAATATCACTGTTTTTTAACTTTATATCTTTACGAAATTCTGACAAATTTTAGTAAATTAATTAACTGTAAAGTATAATAAAACAAATCACGTTCAAAAAATTTCCGTTTTCAGTGCAATTGTTACGTTTTCTCAACTTGAAATAATCGACGTATTTAAAAATTTGACAGTTTCAACAGAATACATTATATTGCGAAAATGTGCACTTTGTTGAAAAGAAAAAGTGTGTAAAGCTGTTGATAATAAGTCACTAAATTGTGGAAATTAGTGATAAATAGAAAAAAAAAATATATCTGAAAATGAAAAAAAAGACAACAGATGGCGTGTTTCACACGACTCATAGATGGCACTGCAGTTGGTAGTTGCCGTGAACTTGAACAGAAAACGCTATGTTTTTTGCATCTAGCATTGTCGAAACGTGACAGAAAATAATTTCATTTCCGCCGTGAATTCCTGCAACCAACTTATCTTATAAAACCAACGGGTTGCATACTTTCCAGGGCATTTTAAACACTGCTGTTTACTGCAAACATGAAATTTTGATTGAAAACACGCATGCATTTCAGCTTGTTTAAAATTTAATAGTAACGGCATCATAACAGGCCTATCAACTGTAATCTGTACCTGCCAATACTGTAGACATGATCTATACCAGTAGCTCTCAACCGCTAGCTCGCGAAACTACTGTACCGGTCCTCAGCCAATTGATCTATTCAATTATTGAGCACTCATTTTCTAGATTTCGACAGTCCAAAACTCAGATTAAAGTTTGAATTTCCTTTCCAAAACAAATAGAATCTGAAAATGATGTGCTGGCATCCTTTGAACGCCAAATAAACCTCTAACTTAGCGGCATCTTCCCGGTCCGTGAAAGATTTTCCCTATAGTTTGCCGCGAGTGTAAAAAGGTTGAAAAAACACTGACCTACATAGTTCTTATTCATGCACAGTCCGTCTTCAAGACGTCTAAAGCAGCGGTTTTCAACAGAGGGGCCGCAAAATTCGACAGGTTCACCCAAATTAGTATGTTAATGATTATACTATAGACTTTGATAGTCCAATAAATAAGACAATTCTTAGATTTCTTTTCCACAACTGCAACGAGGAAACGTGTTGCCATCTTCCGAACTTAAAAATAAAGCACAAATAAGCCGGCCCTTTCATTTTTTCCACTTCAAGAATATCGAAAGACTTCAAAACACTGTTGTCAAGTATTTTAATCGCTTTTCTATAGCCTATCATTTTGAGTAATGAAATTTGACGCAAAACTTAACCAACAGATGGGGTAGCTATTCTTAAACAAGTCCTTGTAATCTAACACCTCAAATTTTAGTATGAGTGTTAAATCGTAATACGTTTGATTCAATGACACCTCGATAATATAGACTCCCTTTTGAGGACTTTGTACGAACGTTCATTACGGTTTGAAACAAGAGAGAAACAAAAAAGCAATGGATATTACTATCATAAATAAACAAAAGTAAATATGATTATTATTTTAAACCAGTAAATATGTATCGCTAGAACGCGATACAAGAAAAGATCTACATAACAAATAAGTTTTTATAAAATTCTAAAACAACGAAAATTGATGAACACTTGAAGGAGAACAATATTTGTTGTTGTTTATTGTTCTCATAAATGTCTGTGGTATCTATTTACACACAGATGCATTTGTTATCGGTACTTTTTATTTGTTTGAGAGCAATATGTGATTTGTTCATGCAATGAAAACATTTGTACCAACATCATTACCTATCTTTGTCAATTCCTTGACGAAATACATACATAAATAAGATTAAAACAACAATGTTTTTAGAGAGTATTTTGTAATAAATAGAGATGTATATGTTTGGCAAACATGATTTGGTTCAAAAGAAAAAAAGTGGCAACATGAATAGTTATTTCAAAAAACCACATACATATAGATATCAATACATGCCACTATTTTGAGATTCTGACTAGGCCTTTTTTTTTTACTTCCCTGTACAAGTGCTGCCATCTTTAAACGACAGACATGGTAACTTTCCTAGCTGAGTTGGTTTGTAGTGCTGTAGCTGGGAGCTTCAGATGTACGTGACGCAGTGATGTTGCAGATCCCGATGTAGTGCGTCGTGATGATTGCGTCAGCGTTTCGGTGACTGTGCTAGAATCAGCACCATAGCGTAAACAATGGCCATCTCCAACTAAAGGATCAGCCAATCCCGGGAAACAGACCGCGAGGCTTGCGGCTACCCAGTTGAAAGGTGGAATCTTTCTGTAAAAATGAAATAAAGGAAAAAAGCGACGTCCGCATCAGGCAGTAGAAAAACATTATAACATATTTTTTTTTTTAAAAAGAGAGAAATTAACATCATACAAGACAAAATGGTAGACTTATTTAAATAACATTTAGCATCACACGCCGTACACATAGAACCTACCTTTTAAACAAGTAAATTATACTTTTTTATACAACGTTTCGACAACGTCTGTAGTCATTATCCACTCCAGTGTTTTGGTAAAAGAATCATTTTTCTTGAGAACCAACTAACTTTCATTTTTTCTTTCTTTCTTTCTGTCTTTTTTTTTTTTTTCTTCTGTCTTTTTCTTTTTTTTTTTTTTTCGTTTTTTTTTT
>JAGDQP010002618.1:37361-102417 GCA_022664845.1 Lepisma saccharinum | reverse complement strand
CCTGTTATTTGATAGAACGTAGTCTATTTCGTTTTTGGTCCCATTTGGGCCTTTCCATGTCCACTTCCTCTGGGGCGGTTTCTTGAAAAATGTATTGGAAATGAACAGTCTGTTGGCTTCTGAGAATTCCACTAACTTCTCTCCTCTCTTGTTTCTTTTGCCAAATCCAAAGTTTCCCACTTTCGTGTCACTGCTCAGCTTGGTTCCTACTTTCGCATTGAAGTCTCCCATTACAATTTTGTAATGCGATTTGCTACTATCCAAAATCTTCTGAATCTCCTCGTATAGGTCTTCGACTTCCTCCTCTGGGTGCGAGGTTGTTGGAGCGTACACTTGTATAATTTCCATACTGTATCTCTTGTTAATTTTTATTACTACCCGTGCGATTCTATCTGAAATTCCTTCAATTTCTGTGATCCGTGACTTCAGGTCTTTATTAATTATAAAGCCAACGCCTGTCGCTTTTCCAGTTTCTGTTCCTTTGTAGTAGAACGTGTGCCCTGATGGTAGTTCCAACTGTTCTTCATTCTTCCTCCACACTTCTGATAGTCCTATGATGTCCCACTTAATCCTCTTAAGTTCATTCTGCAGTTCTTCTAATTTGTCCTCTCCTGCAAGTGACTTACAGTTGAGGGTCGCCACGTATAGGTCCGTTCGAGTTGCCGTGTCGGTGTCCTGGCAGTCTACAGTCCAAACCCGGGCATTTTGACCCTCTGACTTCCTGCAGAACTGACCGCTGCCGTTGCCAGCTGCATTCCGTCCTCCGGGTAATGAGGGCCTCCGAGGCTGTTTCCTTGCTTGTACCATCATATGTAAAGAAAGGAGGGGTGCTGACATTTGACTCACCACGCTGTCAGCTAATGCGGGTTGGTGAGCAGCCCATCCATGTTCGTTCGCCAAGCAGTTGCTTGGGTACTAACAGGCCCCACGACGTGAACGTATGGATTAGACATTAGGCGTCTACCCCGGTCGGTTCCCCTAAGTCTCAGCAAGAGTAATTAAGGGGTCTCCTCGGTGGTTGTTCCTGGATCTTAGTGGGGCGACAGTCCCGGTTTCCCGGTCCTGTCCCGGTTTCCCGGCCTATATATATATATATATATATATATATATATAATCTCCTGATTTTCCCCTTCTTGGGAAAATTCCTGGTGACGCCCTTGCATATGAGTAGTTTATTTCAGAATATTAAGATTATAATTATTATAATTATAACTATTATAATTATTTGAAGTATTTTCAGAACTTCTAGTGCGTAACGTTGTCAAGGCTCAGGACTTAGGTGGTTATTCATAGATCTTAGTTTAGCATTATTTAGTGATTCATAGTTCATGAGACGGACTTATCATGCAAAAACTTTCAGAATAACCTGCAGAATTGTGATCATCCTTCGAATAGCTATCAACCTTCGTCTGTTGTTATTTAATATAATTATGTCGAATACCTACAAGTATGGGAATTGTACACCTACATCTATTTTCATCCATGTTGCTTTTTGCCTTATTCACTTCGCATTAAACTACCTTGATTTCGCGTTGCACAATACTTCACATTTTCAGCTGTTTCCGGGCTTGGGTGACATCTGTGGTTAAAATTTTAAACACTTATTTAATTCTGAAAACTGTGCATAACGGAAGTGAACGGGAGGTAGCACAACGGAGCGGAACGGAGGACCATTAAATTCGGAAAGGGGGTCAGTTAGCACTCGCGAGGTATTAGGTTCATTTTCAGCGGCCGACCATCTTGACTGCAGTTTTCCATATTTTTTTTGTCACACCAGGCAAATCCTGGGTTGGTACCTTCAACTTATGCTCTGGCTGATACCTCGCGCTCTGTCCCCTCCTTATCCTGGTTTGAGCCTTAGATGGCTAAAGGCTATAAATAAATTTAACTTCAACATAGGTTTTTCCATAATTTTTTCCTCAGTAGCACCAGACAAATGCCGGGATGGGATCTACAAGCTATGCCCAGGACGATTACCTCACAACATTCTCTGCCCTACCCTATCCCGATCCGAGCCTGAGATGTCAAAAGGCCATAAATAAATTATATCAATTTAATGTTTATTATATCAACAAATGAACTTGCCAAATTCATTTTTCTCTGAAGGCGAGGCATCTTCTTTATTTACAAAAATGTTTACAAGCTCCTCCCAGCATCTATGCTTCAATTCTCTGTTTGAATATTCTTCAGCAGTCATTTCAGATTCTGCAGTCCTTGACTGAACTTTGGTTATGGAGTTTTCTCTGTCGAAGTGTTTGTTTTCTACTTCGATATTCATCTTTAAAATGCAAAATTGTCAAATAAATGTGTCTCTGGTGGTTGTGAAAGCCTTCCTTTGAGACAATGGAACTACGTGGTGGCGCTGCCAACTTGATGGTTAGAAATTCACGGGATCCCGTCACCAGAATTCTTGCCGTGCCACCAAAGGTGCGACGATCACCACGTGTGAAAGGCTTCATTTGAAAACGACGTGGTGGCGCGACCATGGTGTCTTCTTGTGAAAGGGGATAAAGGTCCTTGGATCGCCCCTGGGCCAATCCAACCATGTACGCTTATGGTGAACAACACCATGCTCCTGGGTTTTCTCGGGGTCTCCTGTTTCCTCTCAATTTGTCGTTCACCAGTTTTTTCATTCTCATTTGTCTCCTTTCGCCCCAAGGAGACACAACCATGGGACCCTAAACTAGAGATTCATTCTCAGAAGAGAAAAATAGATTTGCTTTTGATAATTTTATCACTCAATAATTATATTGATATTCCCCCAGGAGAAATGTTCTGAAATCATCACTAGACGTTGGCTATGCAAGTTTATTATCTAATATGTTCAAAATCAACTTAGTAATTGTTTCAGTCATCACACCTTCCTGTCATATATGAAGCCGGTTTGACGCCCTAGTTGTATAACTTCTTGCTACTTTTTTTTTTTGCCATTCCATCTTTCTGTACTTGAAAGAAAAAAAAGCCTTGTTTTGAGGTCTGGCTTATCAGTCATCTGATCTATACAATTTGAGCGAGAAATATTCGTGAGGGAGGGAGGAAAAACAGAACACTCGTTCGAAGAGGCGGACCGTGGAAAGGTCATGCCAGCCCAAGTTGTAAAAATGTAACTGTTGCCACTTTTTTAAGTCCAAAATCTAAATTGATTTATTAGATATATTGAAAATGTGAGACATACTATTCATAGATATGTATCTCCTCTAGATGTGGGTAAAATTTGAACTTTGTAACATTAAAAATAAGTGAGAAAATTGTAAAAAACAAAACAAAAAAAACATTGCAATGCTTTTTAAATGGGGTAACGTTCAAGGTAGTTTAAAATACCAGAGCACCTTTATTGAATCGTATCTAACGAATAGAAGTCAACTTGTTAAAATTGGGAACTTCAAATCAAAGACTAGATTGGTGAAATATGGAGTTCCTCAGGGATCAGTATTGGGACTCTTACTTTCTGTTTTGTATACTAATGATGTTCCGGAGAATCTTCCTCCACATGTTGTAATATTTGAAGTATTTTAAATACAGTTTATAATGTTTCATCAAAAATAACAGTTCATGAACACGATACTAGACAAAAAAACAACTTAAATTTGCCCAAAGTAAGACTACAAATGTCGCAAAATAGTTATAAAAATGTGAGTATAAAATTTTATAATTTACTTCCGCTAAATATAAGAAGTGCTCAATAGAAATCACTAAATGGAATAAAAAACTTAAAACAGATGGGAGCACATGACTTGAAGGAAATTCAAGATAACTATAAACCATTGCATTAATTAGTGACTTTAGATATCTTAATATGAATATATCTGAATCATTGTACTTGTATAATACGCTTATTATGATTATTGACGAATCTGTAACGTCATGTGATGTATTGCGAATTCTAATAAACATAGAATGAATAAAGGACATGAATATAAATAAGGTATATCGACTATAAATAATGTATATAGGCGGCCGAAACTTGCGGAATCTTAATCTACGCTGCAATACCTTTCACACGGCGTATCACACGTCAAAATCGGTGAAGGGCTTCAAAACTGATGACTTTTTTTTAGCCGAATCACACAATTTTCACAAATAATAGAAAGTGTGTCTGTCATTCTGTCTGCCTTTTTGTTCTAGACCCAAATGGTCAGTACCGGATAGGTTTGGGTGTTAATTGCGGGCCTATTTGCTTATGTTTTAATAAGCGGGTCAATCGAAGCTATTTTTTTAAAGAAGTTTTTTCGAGATACGGAGCCTACCATGGTTCAAAATCGACCTTTTGTATGAAGACTATGCAGTTTTTTTAATAGGCAGCCTTACAAAATACGTGATATCAGCATAAAAATTCCTTCTGGTAAAGAGAAGAGTGACGCAAGAATCATACTCACAAAATAAGTGATATCCATTTGGCGAGTGATTTTCTTTGTGTCACTATGGCGGAAGGGAGGATAATTTTATTACAAAGGGAACACTTTCGCCATAGTGACACAAAGAAAATCACTCGCAAAATAGATGTCACTTCTTTTGTGAGTAGAATGTTTGCGTCACTCTTCTCTTTACCCTGAAGAAGCTTTTATACTGATATAAAATAACATTAATTTTACTTAACAAGATATGGTACTTCCTTAGTTAAAGCAACATGAACAATGTTTATGGAATGTGCTATTATATACATATTTCAGTACATGTATGAGTAATACACGTGTTGAAACTAATTATTTTGGCGGAGCGCGAGCAGTTGAAAACTTACGGGCGGGACAAAGCCCCAGAAAGCATGCCTGGAAGAAACAGTGGAAGTAACAGTAGTTGTAGTAGTAGTAATTGTAGTGATAGGAGTAGTATTGGTAGTTTTAGTAGTGGCAGTAGTATTGGTAGATGTACCAGTGTTTATAGTAGTAGTAGTAGTAGTAACATTACGACTATTATGGCCGGTTTCACCGACCTTCCTTAAATGTTAAGGAAGCGTTAAGTCCATTTAACGATTCCTCACAGCGCCAGAGTGTTTCACCAACCTCCCTCAAGGTTAACAGCTCCTCAAACTCGCCCTTAACTTAAGGACGCGATTTTCCTCCCTTAACTGTTTAACGCGACCTTAAATTACGTAGGAATATGGCGGACAACTATGCTGATTATAGTGTATGATTTATATTTTCCTAAATACGTATCCTTGTACTTTCGGAAATAACGTTGCTTTCTTACCTAGCAATGTAAACATGATGGTCGATAATGTTTATACAAGAAATTCTTAAGAAGATGCATTCTTTGGGCAATTTTACAGGCAACACATTTGTGTGCAATGTATAATGTGTAAATAACACTGTATTATAGTTTCCTTGGTAGAACACTTTCCAGTAATGCACGTGTATATATACAATTTACAAAACTGTTTCAGAAAGGGGTGGGCAATGCATTTGTTTCTTTTGAACTCTTGGGTTGTAGTGACTATTTCTAGTTATGTAACCATGAATTTCCACATTAAAACTACATCTTACTCAATGTTACTCATAACATTGACTATAGCCGTCGGGAATAGTTGAGAGAAAGCACTCCATAAGTAGACGTTTTCGTACAAAGCTCCCTTGTACACTATTTATAAGGTGATTCCATTGTGGATGTAATCAGCTATACATTTTCACCTTGTCTTGCACAAAAGAACTGCACACAATGCGCTCATATGTGTACATAAATCATTGAGATGCTTTACTATTACCTTGAATGTTAAACCTCCTTAACTACAGACAAAACGTAATTCATATCCATTTTTAAATAGATCACAAGCCAAATCTAGCAAAACGAGTCTGTATTTATCGGAATAAAGAGAATATTGCAATTAACTGTAATTCTTTCTGTAAGTTACTTCTGTCATATGACATTGAACTACTCATTTCTAATGTAGTTATTTGTATTTTTTCGATTCCGTACAATGCAGAAGAATGTGATATAAAATCAAAGAGTGATGTGAGTACACCAACACACATGCGCCTGTGAAAAAGTGTCCTTGCATTCATGCCCATCCCACTTGATTTTGTATCAGTCTCTGCATTGGATGCAACCAAAATATTTACACTGGAAGTACATTCACACGCCATATAACAAAAGCTAATATAAAGAATGTCTTAATTAACTACGTAAGTAGGTAAGTTACGAAGGGAAAGAATGGGTGAAGTTCCGCAGAGCCGATACAGCCACTGTAGCTTTAATTGCAAACAGTAAAAAAAAAAAGGGTTGTGTAAAATAACCTAACCTAACCCACTGTCAATTAGTAAACAATAAAAAAGAATGAACATAAGGTAATCTGATCTGCTCTGCGGAATAAAAGCCGAAAGAATTAAAACAATCCGTATCAACAGACTCGAGGAATGTCTTTATAGCTTCATCTGCTTCTATTTGCACGGTGTCGAAACTATACAAGGTGATCGTACCAATGGTTGATCAAATAAGTAAAATTTCAAGTGTAAACAAGAACTGACGTTTATATAATAATAATAATATAAAAATACTTATTCGGTCTACGAAACAAAGCCTGAGACGGTACAGAAAAAGTCAAAAGAACTCGCATTTATTTCATTTGACAAGACAAAAATTTATTGCTGAAAGTGAAGTTGCACCAGTAGGTGACCAGTTGTAAATAGCCAATTGTGAACGACGATTGTTCCAGTGTAAATCATTCATTCTATTTACTATAGATTGTTCCTTGAACAACAAAGGGATAAAATACCGTGGCTTCTAGTACATATGCACGTATATCATGTATTAGTTATAGCTCAAGATTCACTTTATACATTTAAGTGATTTTGGTGGGTGACAATGAGCTTTCTGATTGCACAGCGTTTGGGGGCTTCACTATTAAACCTTACGGAAAAATAAAACTATTTTGTTTACTGGTGTATCAAATATAAATATTATAACCGTTTGTTTCCCTTATTGGTAAACCACTGGCGACTGGTCCATTACAGGTACGGACACCCTACACTGACACTTACTTTCCGTCAATCAGGCGAGATAGATAAGAAACATTTATGCGTTCTAAGGTACAATATTTAATTTTAATTATAAGCATTCATTTGTAGGCGCTCTGAATACTGTACACGCGGGAAATTAGACTGAATTTGTTTACTTTATACTTAACGCACTGTGATTGTCATTTATTTGTGGCCAATCTCGCAAATCAACCAATCGCAATTCTTGAAAATAGAACAGCGTGTATGAGAAATTGCACATTCAGGAATACCAATGCTTTAACGTCTCGTTTGTTAAGGGAACCTTAAATCGTAGCGTTAAATGTTGATGCAATGGAAAAGACTTAAGGGATGCTTAAATATTTATGTCAGCGTTAACTAACGCGCCCTTAACCGAAATTTAAGGAAGGTTGGTGAAACCGACCATTAGTGTTGCCCCAATGAATTTTACTCACTCCGCACCAACGAGCGGGTGCTTTGGCTAGTCGTTTATGCATGGCATACACATTATGTTTAATTAACACATTAGAACAACAAATTATTGTATCAACATCATCAAAATTAGGAATTAACTCCTGTTAATCATCACCATCTTCATTCATTATTAGTATCGTTGTAATTAACATCTAAACTCTAACTTATTACGAATTATTTCATGTACACAATATCATAGGTTATATGCTAGTCATGGCATGACTGTCCATAACATTTTGTGTATCAGTAATTGTTTAGTTAACAGTCTTGTTTAATCTATAGTTTCTTATCGTATGCATTTCATTAATAACTGCCAATAATTACAACTATACGAAGGAGCATTCAACAAAAATATATGTCAAACAATATGTAAATATTCTATGTAATATATATAAATTAAAAACAATATTGTGTTTGTCAACAGTCTTTGTAACGATAGAAGTTTTGATTAGAATTGCAAGCTTTAAATACACCATAATAACAAGTGGAAATTCATAAACAAAATTCACATATCGTAATATTTGTCCTAAGTAGGTATAGAATTAATGGATTTTATCTAAATGAAAACCATGTTCTTGTTTACAGTTACATAAAGTTATTTCTGGTGTTAACGTTGCGGATCTTGCGGTCGACTATCTTGACTGAAGTTTTCCAGGGTTTCACTCAGTTTCACCAGAAGAATGTCGGGATGGTACTTCAAGTAAGGCATTGGCCGCTATCTTCTTTATCCTCTTCCGTAACCTTCGTGATCCGAAGACGCCAAAAGTCATAAATAAAGTTCAAACTCAAAAAGTTGTTTTTGGAAACAAAGTACTTCTTTCCACTTAATGGAATGGTTAAAAAGACTGACGCATTTTGATACCCTTTGTAACGCTGCTTGTTCCAGAACGCTTAGTAGGAAATATGCAACTTTATCTTAATGGATCAACCTTAACTTTCAATAGTAAAACGCTAATGGAGATATTATCTGATACAGTGAGTAGAGCTAATTTATTGTAACGCTAAATTTTTTTACTGTCTTTTCCATTAGACCTGCGGTTGCAGAATATAAAGTGAACACGGAACACATTGGTGTCCAGTCTAACGCAAACTTCGTGTTTCAGTGTTGATCTTAACAACGTACATCTATTTCCAAAATTGATTTAACTTCTTTCTGCTGTAAGGTAAACGTTTGTTCAATTGACTTTGCCTGTTGGTGTGATTAACAAAATTTAGCTATTCCATTCTTACTTTCTTAGAATTCAGGAATAACTGAAATGATAAAAGAACCGAAATAACTTTAAAATCCAGGTAAAAATCATTACAAATATATCTTTCTTTTTATTTGTCGATATGCGCATAGAAGTGGAAACCATGTTGTTTGGAAAAATAGATCACACTTTTGCCAACATTATTATTAAAATAATATTGAGAAATAATCTCGGTGAAGGTTTGAGGAGAAAGGATGAAACTGCATCCAACCTTTTGTACATGAAGTTCACACTAATAATGCCAGTCGCTGGTTCCTAGTATATTCTGGTAGTAAGGTAAGATAACATTAACTGTAACAGTGCTATGGCTTATGCCCGTCCCAACATTCAGGTAATATAATATTAAGAGAAGTTGTAGGCTCGTTGACATTTATATATTAATAATTATGACATAACGGCGTATTTATTCATTTTTGAGTTATGCATGTAATTCACATGGGGTTTTCACATATGGATAACAAGACGAGACATTTACTGGAGACTAGATGAGAAAGCTTGAAATCTCGTCTTGCCATCTCTCGAAGGCAACATGCCGACCTGATAGCCGTGTGGTTGGGGCGCTAAGCCAGCGACTCGAAGGTCCAGAGTTCGAATCCCGGATGGGGCATGGATATGAATTTTAACTAGCATTGCATTCATAATCGTAATGGGTCAATATGAAAGTTACTAAAATGGCTCATACAATTTAAAGTTTACGAAGCGTTTTCGAAGGCAATATTGTGCGTGACGCGCACATATGAATCATTTTATCATTTAGACGTGAAAAAAACAGTTTAAGCTCTTTTCTCTTTTTGAAAATGTAAATATCACCTCTTGTGTCACTGACCAATACGTTCCAGATACAGTGTCTCGCTTCGAATGAAAACGATACGAGGCGGGACAAGCGTGTCCTTTTGAGAAGAGACACGAGACGTGACAATATTTTTATATTAAATGGCATCGTGTTGTCTCTTGGGTAACACTATTTACGCAGTCTCTGATAATTACACCTGCTCTCATACAATATGATGTAACTAAAAAACCCAGAGTAAAAATATATAGAACTTTCATGAAAGCAGATTAAAATAAAGGAATGTAAGAACGTTGTTTTGCAAGTCCTGTAAAATTAAGAAAATTCAGGTACCTCACAATCAGAGCAGAAACAGGTTAATATGTCTAAGGGCACAGCAAGTCACATGACCCAGTGTCCCGGAGGGCTAAGCAGAACTTTTAATTTTTCCTTAAAATTGACTTACATTTCAATGAACAGTGACATTGGAGTTTCCCGGAACGGGGCTGTTAACCCTCGCTCCCCCAGAACGCAAGAAAAAGAAACCTAAAAGATCATACATGATCGTTGAGTCACCTAATCACCAAGTCAATTGGGTCATTTGGTTCAAGGACCAGTTTACCTATGTGGGGTTGCCACCTGTCCCGATTCTGTCGGGACCGTCCCGATTTTGGGCACGTTGTCTCGCGTCCCGATTCAATGTTCCGTGGGATGCATCTTGTCCCGATATTCATCGTTCAGAGTTAAACCATAAAGAATATTTTATTATTTGATATTTTTAACCGTATAGGCATCGAGCTACACTTCTTTTAAGTTTGTAAGATATACAATTAATGTGATTTTAGTGCTTCCTATTCTTTACTTCTTGAGCCCTAACACATGATAGTAAAACAATTCTTTGCAAGCTAGTTCCTTCTCATACGCTTGTTCCTCACGGAATGTCCGAACACAGGACATTCAATACAAGATGACGCTTATATTATATAGGATTGGAAAGCATTTAATTTCTGAGTGTTACTTGTCTCTGCGTGTATGTCACTTGTTTGTTACTTTGAAAAGACGACGCCCTTCCTTAAGTTTATATCTATAAGAAAGACCTTTCGAATGAATTCAAACCTAAAGTTACATCTTCTCAAAAAGCTTAAATAAAAGACCAGTTCTTATTTCTTTAATTATAAAATTTTCCTAAGGTCACGCAATCGCCTTTATTATTGACGGAGTAGAGAAGAGTTATAAAATATGACTAAAATCGTGGTTAAATATTATAAGAAAAAGCAAAATTAATTTTAGTTAAATCAGTAGTAAATTTTAACTTCATAAGTCCAGGGTAGCCGTAAAAAATACAATTTTATAGATTAAATGGCTTTGTTTTGTCGTCGAAATACCTCGGGACGCATATTTGTAGATCTCAATTGGTATAAAATAGTGCACAAAATTCAGTGTTGCCATTAGTAGAAAGAGGGTATGACATCGGCAGAAACCAGTAAGGAAGTAATGTATGTTGTTTGTAAGATTAATTACAGTGCATAGATTCATTTAACAAATTTCATATTTTACTTTGTAATTAGCATTTACACCGAGATTGCGATAAGGTGCAGACATTTACGTTCTGACTTTCCATGAATAGGTGCCATTCCTAAACTCTGCAAATCATACACATGCCCATAAGTGGTAATAGTAAAGAATATTACACTTTGAATTGCATTTGAATTTAATTTAAGGCCTTTAGGCGATTATGACTCAGGCCGTATGGATGATGATGGGATGAATTGGTGGAATGAAGTAAGTGGGAGGAAACGGAAAGCGCTTTAATTTCAATTGAAAGAATCAGTTTTAAATAGTAAAACAAAGGATTTTTTGCAGGTTCGGTTTATTGTGGCAAATAACGTAACGGTATAGGTAATGGAAACTAAACTGTTGCTATTTGCTTTATTTTTAGCTCTGGTATCCATAACCAAATGACCGTCATTAATCCAACTTGTCTTCAGTTTATTTTAAACTGCACATATTTGACCAATTCACATATTATATCCTGCATTTTCTTCAAATGTGTGTCTTTCCTGCTATTTACTGTTGTTGCGGAGAGATTAGGTATAAATTTGATAAGTAATTGTGTTAGACTTGAGAGATAAAGGAATAGTGTAGATTGCTGCCCAGCTGCATCAAATTTATGTTACATCATCCATAAATAGCATGATACACTTAGGATTAAAGTGAACTCCCTGTTTATGTATGGAACTTATGTACCTTACTTTTCATTTTTCGTTCATTTTTAATGAAAAACAAGAGAAAAGTAGTTCCTTTACCACATAAATTTAAATTCTTCTTCTAAGATGCTCTCAGAATATATATCCAAATCTCCTCTTCTCCGTCAAACTATTAGAATTTGTGTATAGGGCACAATATTAAAAAAAAGTACTACAGTAATTGAAATAAATCTGATGCAATGTACCCTATATCTTCCATGTAGATATTAAAACAAAATTGTACAATCTGGAGATTTGTTGAAGCAGCGAATTCTAAACAGTTCTTTTACTTCATAATATTCGAAATACAAAATAACTGACTAATTCGGATAAAATTACCTACTCTCCAAGAGAATTTCCGTATCTTTTATATAGAAATATAAATAGTTTTGAAGAAGACTGACAATAACAAAAACTGGACTTAGACATCTTCATTTTTTCTCTTCTTTTATTATTTTTCTTTGAATCACACTCAACAACCAGATAAATATATCCCGTAAAAATTTGCTTCTCAACTTAGAATGACACTACACAACCTTTTCCTGCCAATAGCAATACTGACCTTTTCACTCTATGCTGTATCGTTCGAGATCCGTAAACATTCTCCCTGAGCCTCCTATGTACTAATACCCTCAGACTCTGGTATAGAGACTGTCCCAATTTTCTTGAGCAGAAAGGTGGCAACTCTGCCTGTCAGGGTCAGACAGGGTAAAGAAAAGTGAACCTGCTTCAGCTCTGGTCCCAATAGTACTAAACCGTGGAAATTCCTGAGTGCTAGCCAATTTTATACTATTCCCTAGAAATTCCATGGGGTGTAGGACACAGAAGCTTATCTGGTTCATGAAAGAGCTAAATAAAAATTAAAAACAACTTTTTTTTCGTGAGTGCACGTTCAATAACGAATATCTGCAGGAACTCTAGTCATTGCTTCGGGAAGGGCTATTATGGAGAGTAGTCAAATATTGAGGAGAATGAGACATTTTCGTACGGTACATCAAAATATATGTGAATCTGAAACAATTTTGAATATAAGCAATAACGGATTCTGGGAAAATTGACAAAAAAAAACTTCATTACGACAATGTTAATACTTTAAATTCAAAGGTAACTTAAATTAATTTTAATATTTAATTCTTGAAAACTTGTGCCTTTACTAAAGCATGTTTTTCTTAAGTTTCACTATTCTAATTTCTACGTTTATTTACAGAACTTAGTTATTCGTACGCTCTTTCCGTGAATAGACTTTTCTTAGAAGCAAAGGATTCCCTTGCAAATGGATTCTGGTTTGAATGCAACTTAAAGTCGCATCAGCTTAGCAGTGGTGATCCAAGGTGAGTGAACATCATAGAAACTTACTGAAATGTTCCTTGCTTTCGAGCAGTGTTTATATTCTCAATTTCTTACCTATGAAGTGAACAGGCAAGCTTTGCCCATTGTTACTCATATATATATATATATATGCTTATTTCGACCCATCATTTACTCCAGAGAATGTTCGGTAATCCCCTACTTCATTTATACAGATCCTTGCGCATCCATTGCAAATTTTTAAAATATGCATTTCTTGATAGAGCAGGGTACCATTCCTCCTCAGTTGTACTGTTAATTGTATTGGAAATGTCAACCTATAAAATACGTTTTCCCAAACTTTCGCCAGCTTATAGCACCGAAACGAAGCATTTGTGCACACTCGGGGGATGGTTTATACATTTTTCTTGTGTTCATGTCAGAAATTTCATGAGTTGGTTTTGTCAGAGTTATCTTGCAGCGTCGTATTTCAAACAAGGTGAGCTAAATTTTGCTTTATTCCATTCTTCCATTGCTACTTTCCATTCCTCAACGCTTCCTGAAACATGAGTACGTGCCTTTAAAACTTACAATATTTGTAGGAATATTGCCAGGGTGCCACGGTTTACCATTTAGATCTCTAGAAACAGTCATGGGACCTAATATATATATATTTGACTTGGGCGGTCTTCAAATAGAAGATATAAAGTTTTAGGGAATTGTAACTCAATGCAAGAAAACTCGCTAGTTAAGAAAGCCAAACTTTACTCATTTAGAGATTGTGAAATAGGGATAATGGATCATGGGGCTAAGATATAACAACAATATGTACAATGCAATCTCCATTCCACTTACCCAAACGATATTCCAGCAGCCAAGCCAACCAATGCAGTCTCAGTAACCAGGATCGATCTTCGATTCTTTAAGATGTAATGAAACTTCGTAGTATACTCAAAACCAAGTCATGGCTTTTACTAAGCTCTTATATGGCCACAGTCGCACTTGAGTTCTAAAGCTGACAATTGACTATATCGAGATCTTTTACCAGACAATGTCAAAGTATAGAAAGCAGAAGCAGAAAGTATCATGAATGATGAGTCCCTCAGTTCATGCACTCCTTACCTCGAAACACTCTGTCGTTACTCACTTCCTAGTGGCATTTCCATACTTAAATGCTGTTGAATTGCCTAGAAGTCATTCGCACACACACGCAGGAAGAGTTTCCTCATTGTGACCAGGAAGCACAACTTGGAATTGCAACTAGTTGGAATTCACGACTTTCACGTACCTATGACGAAGTAAGAAGGCGATGACTGTCGAGGAGCGATGGCATAAGAGAATAGCCTGGCCTGGCTGCATATTACCAATTTTGAAATGAAATACTGCTGTTCCAAACCTGACTAAAACCCATATTGTCGTTAATATATATGGTATAGTCTGAAGATATTATCGAATATTCCAATGATATCTACAGAAGAAGATAAAGGCTTACATTTAAATTATTTCTGTCCTTTACACATATCTGACTCAGCCCTTAATAAAGTGAGGGAGGTGATATTGAAAGATACTCAGTTAGGGTTTAGTTATTAGGTACCATTTGCTTGACATCACTGAGGAATACCCTGAGGAAAATCTTGATCAGAATAAGCGGCGGGTTGGATCGTTCTCAGGACACAGACATATGCAATTGTTTCTGGAACATCCTGTGTGTGTGGCAATAGAAAGTCTAGGCCTCATTGAAACTAAGTCTTTCCATTAAGAAAAATTAATGTAAGAAAGGCAGAAGGAAGAGGAAAGAAGGAGAGCATAGACTTAGTTTGAAGGTACAATAAGTATGACTGAGAGAAACCCTAGAATAAACTAACTTAATATTACCTTTTGCTGGACGCGAACTAAACACTTTTGGAATGAGAAGTCAACGCTCCAGCCACTTAACCACGGTGGCAGAATTCGTAGAATATATCAGAACAATTAATGAAATATATATGGAATATCGCAATTGATATTCCTAGAATATTCTGTTTAAGTATCCAGTTCTTATTATCATGTGTGACTTTAGAATATAGTAAGCGTATTGCTAATATCCAAGGTGGTATTCGTTGCATACGCCTACAATATGCATGTAATTAATAGTAAATCTTGTAAAAAGCGTTTAGTGTTTTTCAAATTGATAACTGGATATGTATGTGTTAATCATTACTTTAAATTCAGTCATTCTTTCATTTGACTGTGTACTTCATATACCACATATCCCAGAAAATTATGTACAGAGTGGACAAACTAATTTTTATACTTAAAACTGTAGTTATTAACTCTTTAAGTAATTTATTATTTCTTTCATTCATCAGCGCTTGTCATTAAAAGTAATTCATACATATCAATGATGCTGTGCCTTGTATGCAGACTGCTGAAAGTAATTTATGTCGTATATTCAAATATAGTAATAACTTGGTTCATTTATAAATACATCCATTCATTCATGCATGCATCTTCGCATTCATTCAAGAAACTCAAGGAAACCCGTGCATTCCTAAAAGGAACAGGACACGATAGTTTCATTAGAGGGGGGAGCTAGGGTACTGCCCCCTAGGGATCCCCCAGGATTAAATGAAACTAGTATTTTCAGAAGCTTCAAACGTCCCTGGTTCACATTAGAAATGTTAACACAAGAAAACAGTGTTTCCAAGGGTCAAAATCCAATATGGCCACCACCCGCAACATACATTTTTAAAAACCATATCTGTGAAAAAATAACAACAATGGAATTATGAAACATACCTTGTTTTATTTGGTAAATAACAGACAATTAGCTAATAATATTCTTATGCGTATGTTGGTCTACGTTTAGAAGGAAAAGAAGACGAAATCTAAAAAAAAATCAATTTGATTACATCAATTTCCTTTTCTCTTTTCCCTTACACTTACCCCACTGTTACTTGGAAGTCAAATTTACTACTAAAATATCTTGCTATCTATCCTCCATCAACGTACAAGAATCTATGGTTTACACTTGCTTAGTTACGGAGAAAAAAATATAATATATAAGGTAAGACAAAAATTTTGGCACAAAACTTGAAATTACAAGGGAAAAAAATATTTAGTAAAAACATTGGTACATCGTAAGAATAAGACAATACATACATGACTGAAACATACCCACATTTCTAAACCAATGGCTTCCTTCTCATAAGTGCTCCTACAGGCATATTTGGAAGAAAATTTTACTTGCATCAGTTTTGTAAATCTAAAAATTAATAAAAATTTCCCAGATATACAAATACATAATCATACATTACGTAGGTATATATTTTCAGAATACTATATAAATATTTTCGTAACACTGCATTGATAAACAATATAAGTTTCTCCATATGGAACATTGATAAATAATATTTTTAAATATAGGATTTTTAAATGGATTATCTTTTTCTGTGCATGTGCACACAGAAATTGGCTAATGAAGATAGAAGACCCCTATGACTAAAAATTATAAAGTCATACAATTTGTTATTTATAAAGTTAGTTGAAAACACATACAATTTGAAAAATTCATTAATTGGTAAAACATGTAAAGCATAGAAATTTAGAGTGATGCATGGTATACATAGATTACATAACATAACATAATTAGGCTACATAATGATCAGTATTTAAATAAGTAAAGTTGTCCTTGCAAGTAAGTAATAATGAAGTGAATATGATTAGACAACTATTTATTGTTTTTTTGATTATTCATCAAGAGCTGTTCAACGATACCCCACAACGATCCCCCATATATAATAATAAATAATAAATCACAGCCATATTCAATACATTAGTGGATGAGGCCTCTCCCGGAGGGAGGTGTTGGTCTACTGCTCCCACGCTGACCAGACGTGTTGGTAGAGGAGAGCCGAAGCTCTCAACTGTGATCGCTACCTCTTTATTCAGGTAGCTCCCCAATTGGCCTCACGACACTGGGTGGACGCCGCGCACGCAACACCATCTGGAGTACTGCAACGGTCACCCGTCCAAACACTGACCAGACCCAGAGCTGCTTGACTTCGGTGATCTTACGGGAACCGGTAGACCAGCTCGGACTCGCTTTATTTCGCTGGGAGCGCTGCCCCCCAGACCCCGTAGGGGGTTCGACCTCAACTTCAGTGCTTTTGAGAGGATGCGCCTCCTTTATCTTAACCAAAATCTCCCTCCAGCACTACACCACCATGGTGTCCATCTGCACCTTCCCAAGGGGGACTGCGCACCAAAGGGGAGGTTCGCCCCATTTATTGTAACCTACTTTTGGTCATACACATTCAAAGAAAATTTCGTTTCTCTACCTTCAATGATTTGGAAATTCGGTTTTTGGGGCGGCCATTTTGGATCCAAGTTGACGACTTTTTGAGTTTTCTTATATTGTCGTGACCTACTTGTGATGGGACACCTTCAAGTAAAATTTCATTTATCCAGCTCAAACGGTGTGCAAAATGGGATTTTGGGCGGTCATTTTGAATCCAACATGGCGACTTTTTCCAAATGTTGTAATTTTTCCCTAAACTACTCGTCATAATGCACCTTTATACCAAATTTCGTATATCTAGCTCAAACTGTGTGGAAAAGTGATTTTAAGGTCCGCTATTTTGGATCCAAGATGGCGTCTTTGGAAACATCGTGTAATATTTTAGTAACATACAAGTGATAATGTACAGTGTTACCAAGTTTTATATTTCTATCTGCAGCCATTTAGGCTGTGTATTCTATACAACAATGGGTTCGGCGGTCATTTTGGATCCAAGATGGCGACCTTTTCAACATTTCCAAATATTTTCTTGAACTACTAGTGACAATTCACCTTTATGCCAGATTTCGTATCTCTATCTTAAACGATAGGGAAAATATATTTCTTACTTCCGCCATTTTGGATCAAAGATGGCGTCTTTGAACTCATTAGGTAACATTTTCGTAATCAAATAGTGATGTTGTACCTTTTTGCCAAATTAGATTTCAATAGCCCCAGGGGTTTAGGTTGTGTGTTCTATACAACAATGGGTTCGGCGGCCATTTTGGATCCACGATGGTGACCGATTTTGCTCATTAACGAACTTATCCGAGCAGTTAAGCATAGAAACATAAAAATTTGGATCAAATATCTTCAAAAATATGGCCGCTTGCGTGTTCATATATATATATATATATATATATATATATATATATATATATATAAATACAGGGTGTCCATAAAGTCCGTTGTCACCCCGTGTATCTTCGAAACTACTGCGAATATGAGCAAACGCAAAAGCACGTCATTCATTATTTTGAGGGGCTCAAATTTTGCGATATAAGAGTTCCAGCCCCAGACCCCCCAAAATTGTGGTACGGGGGATCAACTTGAAAATTTCAAATGGCAAAGGGGGTCGAGTAATATATCGTTTGAAAAGTCTCGACAAAAGAAATATTTTGCCGAAAGTTTCAAGTCTCTAAGTTGACCCCATCCAAAATGGTGGCGGTGACATTTCGTGTCCATAAAGTCCGTTGCCACCCCCCTGAATCTTCAAAACGACTGGGAATATAAAAAAAACACACACAGACACGTTCTTCATTATTTTAAGGGGTTTACATTTTGAGCTATAAAAGTTCCACTCCGTGTCCCCTAGGGGGAGTAAATGGAGGTCAAGGTCTACGTGAAAATGCCAAATGACAAAAGTGGTCGAGTGATACGTAGTGTCAACGGGTTTGACACAAGAAATAATTTGGGGAACCTTAGAATTTCAAATTGTTCCATATTCCAAATGGCAGTAAGATGAAGGTTCTAAAACGAAACTTCTATTCTTCACTCAGACAGCAAGAGGTCTAGATGTTACTGTATCTAACTGTTGTTGTCATGATTCTTTTCGAAGTTGTAACGCACCCAGAAGTAAGCTGCTATGTTAGTCCCATAGTTTTGTAATGCTAGGAACATTTCGAAACATTTTCTTTTTCTTTAATTTTCTTTATGAGAGTTTACTGATGAACGTAAATTGTCAGTGTCGTGAAGAGGTTCTAAATTGCTGACAATGATTTTTCCAGCGTGTTCCTACGTACATATGCCTTAACCACTAAATAGTGTCTTTCCAGTTACACTTTGCTGATTAAAGTTTCGGAAATACACGCGTTGAAATTATTTATTTATAGGCTGAACATGTAGAAACTAAATAGTGGTTAAGGCATATGTACGTAGGAACATGATGGAAAACTCACTGTCAGCAATTTGGAACCTCTTCACAACACTGAAAATTTACATCTATCAGCAAACACTCATAATGAAAATTAAAGAAAAAGAAAATGTTTCTAAATGTTCCTAGCATTACAAAACTATGAGACTAACATAGCAGCTTACTTTTGGGTATGTTAGAACTTCGAAAAGAATCATGACAACAACAGTTAGATACAGATTTTGCTGTGAAGAGTAACTTCTAGATATCTTGCTGTCTGAGTGAGGAATAGAAAATTCGTTTTTGAACTTTCATCTTACTGCCATTTGGAATACCGAAGAATTTGAAATTCTAAGGTTTCCCAAATTATTTCTTGTATCAAACCCGTTGACACTAGGTATCACTCGACCATTTTGTCACTTGACAATTTTACGTAGACCCTGACCTCCGTTTACTCCCCCATGGGGACACGAAGTGGACCTTCATAGCTAAAAATGTTAGCCCCTCAAAATAACCAAGGACGTGTTTTTTTTCGTTTGCATTCGCAGTCGTTTTGAAGATATACGGAGTGGCAACGGACTTCATGGACACGAAATGTCACAGCCACCATTTTGGATGGGGTCAACATAGCTACTTGAAACTTTCGGAAAAATATTTCTTTTGTCGATACCTTTCAAATGATATATTACTCGACCCCTTTGCCATTTGAAATTTTCAAGTTGATGGAAAATCATTTGTGGGGGCTGGGTTGGAACTTTTAAAGTTCAAAATTCAAGCCCTTGAAAATAATGAAGGACGTGTTTTTTTTCATATTCGCAGTCATTTCGAAGATACACGGGGTGGCAACGGACTTGATGGACACCCTGTATATATAAATATATACTTAGATATCGTATCGATCTCAATAGGTAGATTTTTCTTCAAAATCTACCTAACAATACTACCATATTCACCATCAAAAATGATGGCTCACCACCAAATGTCAGCTCAAGATAAGATAAAAATCAATTGTATGAGCGGTAACAAAATGCCAGCTCAAAAGATGCTAACCTAACCTCAAACTAAATTAAAGTTTTTTTTTTTTTTGTAGGTTAACGATATCCCACTCGGATTTGCACCTACGAGGACATTTTTTTTTAAATGAAGATTGTAGATACAGATTTGTTGGCGCAAAATTAAAATCTTTAGAGAGGTAAGAAAATTTGAAAAACAGTTGTCTCGAAAAAATATATTTTATTTATTTTTAATGGTTCTATATCCATGAATTGTTCGGATGTTCTAAAGTGATAGAACATAACCAGAAAAATAAAAAAAACAGCATTGTTGTCGGTTTAAGGCGTTCTGCATTCGTTTCTTTAGCTCACAATGGTTCGTGGTGTTCTCAAAACTTGCGACGTTAAATTAACTTATTTCCCGACGTCATACAATGATGAAATTTCGCACAGCGACGTAAGTCGGGTGACAATACAACATTGCATTGTTACTTTTACATGTTTCTATGTATGTATATATTTTAAAAACATGTTAATATTTTGGTATTATGGACTTCTTTATCCTAAAATAAATAGTATCCTGCACCGGGCTGGGTTTGTCTGGTTGCAGAACACTTTATGATTTGAGCCACACAATATTAGCTTGAGAAAAAGTATGAACACCGCAATAACCAGAAGAAAATTAATAAAAAGGACTTTCTCAACGGTGCCAATGAACCAGGACAATTCCATCAGTTGAGCACAGAGATTGGAAATAAGATACGTGACATGGCTTTTTACGTAACACGTGCACTGTAAATACAAGTTCGAAAGAGTCGTTTGCTAGGTCGCCTTCCTGGATGACTGGTCTAGACGTCGATTTCTTGAGTGGAAGGTTCCGGGTTCGAATCTCGCCCGGGACAACACTTTTTCTTAGTTTTTTTTTAAACATATATTTTTATATGTTCATATTTATTATTTGATAATTGCTAAGAGTATAAATAACCGATGTTTCTGAAAGCTAGGATGTATTTGGATGTACACCTAGCAAGGGGGCATGGTGTGTCCGAAGGGAGCTGGGGGCGGAACCGTTGGGGGACGCAGCCCAGGTTAGCGGTGGGCATACTCACAAGTGTTAACATTCCATTTCACCGGTCAATTTTTCTATTTGGTACCCATAAAATTCATTGTATCTTTTTCTTATCCCAATCCCTGTGCAGTTCATTTGCACGATCGAGACAGTCGTAATAGAGAACTATTTAAAGATATCCGTTTCTTAAGCAATTCGTACTAAAATGTAAAGAAAAATGTTTATGCATGATTAAAAAGAAACTGATGTGGCGCGCAACTTGAAGAATTTATAAAGTGACTGTCTATGAGAGCGCGCCCTATGATTTTCTTTTTAATCAGTCGTTCAAACCTGAGGTTTTGTAACATATCTTGTATAAGAATCACCGTTGGTCAAGTAGATAACATTAGGAAGTCAATTATTCAATTACAGAATTCCAGAATGTCGAGATTTCGGAATTTCGCAATTATAGAAAGTGAAAATACCATAATAAAAAATATGAAACAACATAAAAACTTGACAGGGTTGTATGAAAATAAAACGTATAAATCCGCACATTCACTAATTGAGTAATGGAAGTAAATTCGAAAATTTTCATTGCCATTTTCTTTTTAACTGTGTTGAAAAATTTGCTAATCGAGATTCCGGGGTTTCGGAATATTCTAAGTTTAACACAACATTTTCAATTGATATGAGTGGCATTGTCATCGAACACCGGAAATTTAAGTTAGGTTTCTTCAGAATGGATTTGTAGACTTGTTCGTGTTAGCTCAGAGGTAGAGCGCGGGATTTGTACTCGTCAGGTCTTGAGTTCGAATCCTAGAGATACTTTTTCTTTATTAGTAGAATGGACATTTCCGTTTCCCCGTCCTTATATATTTTACAGTTTGTTTGTGTACATCGGATTAAATAATATATAATGTTTTTTTCAGCGCTACGGTTTTCCGTTACTTAGAAATATAGCATGAAATAATGAGAATTCGATCTCCTACGTCATACAGCGAAAATCATCCTCTGATTGGTTCGACGTAATCAATCCGTTGTATTTCCGTAGCTATATGCTTCTCCCTATGTTACGTTCCATATTCAGAAGTTTGAAGGCAAAACAACAAAAAAGAGAAAGAACATTTACGTCATCACTTAACGAAATAATTAATGTACAAATCTGCAGAACACACTTCAATAAGTTTAAACACCAAAACATGTTTTTAATAACATAAATTGCTCGAAACATAGACAGGGGGCAGTCTTAACTTGCAATGTTCTTCTTATCGTGCAACTATTGATATCTTGTAAATTTAGCTGAGATGAGATTCGGTGAGTGGCAGTTGCCGGAGTAAGACGTGTTTTGTGCTCGCTCCAGTGAATCTATTCCTTCGAATTTTTTCATACGATCTTACTAGTCTGTGACGGCAGGTTTTCAATCAGCCTACAGTAAAGTGAGTATCGTAACTGTAATTCGATATTCGCGTGAAACTAAATGTTTGTAGAATAGTGCAGTTAGTATGAACAATTTTGTGGCGAGAAAAAATACCATTATTATTGATTGCCATGAGTTAGGATTCCGTCCTAAAACTCACATAGTTCATGAATTATTAGTGGAACAATTTAAACTAAATCCATTAGAAGTAAAAGCTGTGGAACGTTGCCCTTACAAGAAAGCTATTTTTTTGAAAGTACAATCTTCAGAAATCGTACATAGAGTGCTTAATACATGTCAAGGAAAGTTTGTGTATAAAGATGAAGGTATTTATCAAGAACTTAGTGTTCAGGAAGAAGACAGTGTTAAAGTTAAACTAACAGTGTCAACAGTGCCCCTCGAAATCACCGACGCACAAGTAGCTCAGTTTTTCGCCTAATACGGTACTATCTCCAAAGTATCTCAAATTCAGTATGACCATACCTATATATTTCGAACCTATAGCGGCAGACGCTTAGTCGTTTCAATAAGGTCACAGAAGTACCACCCAAATATATTTCGATATTTGGTCATAGTTGTCAAGTAGTGGGACAAACGACACAAAGAACCTGCCATCGCTGTGCAAGTACAAATCATTTAACTAGTGCATGTCCTCATCCTGCTCCAGTTAACAATACTCAAGTGCAAAAACCATATTCGTTCACAGCTCCTTCAATTCGTGACGTGCCTTTGTGTATGGAAACATTTCCAGTCGTCACTCAAGGTAGGTCTATTCTTCAAGGTCAAAGCTTACCCTCCTCCACAGAAACTGAAGTGACTCAAGCTGCTTTATTGAACAAGACTGACAAGCAAGAAACAAGTTGCCCGCAGGACTTAGACAGAGCTTCTGTTGAAGAAGGTGTTACAGTTAACGAACACAAGCCAGAATCGATCACGTCCATTGAGTTAGAAGAAGAAAAAAATGTAAATGTAAAACAACAGTCTCCTTTCGTTACTCCCTCACCAGTACACGATAACTCCGTGCCAGCATATCTTCCAACTGATGAAGGAGACCTTGAAAGTTCCAATAGTGACACAAGTGTTATTAGTAAAAGTACAAATAGTAAGCGGTCATCCCGCCGTCTTCGTTCCAAGAAAATAAAATTAAAACAAATCTCAGAAGATTCTTAAGTGCTTTTCTCCCAGTGGGTGTGTACACCGCAATTAGCTAAGGTACGTACTTTTAACATATCCTTAGCGAAAGCCTGGACATTTTGGCGTGCATCATGTGGTTCACAAAGTTTCTGTTCTTTGTGCTATTTTTCATGACATTGAAAATAGCCACTTTTAACTTGGCAGGAGCTTACCACCCCAAAAAAGTCCATATGTTGTCACAATTCCTAAACTTACATTCGATCAACATCTGTGGTGTCCAAGAGATAGCGCTATCACCTAATACCATTCCGAACTATAACATTTATAGAAATAATACTACCGAAACAAACAAATCAGAGGCGTTAATCGCTCGTGTAGATAATATTATTCAAGAAGAAATCCACCATGGTTCTTCCCGCATATCATATGTGAAAAGTAATGGCATTTACTTTATAAGCTTATACCTCCCAAGTGGTCATCAAAATCGGCAGGAACGAACTCACCTTATTTGTAACGAGCTTGCCGTTTTTCTCCAACAATTTCACAACAAAAATTATATTATGTGTAGTGACAACAATTCTATTAGTGAAAAAGAAGGTGTAAATTTTGCAGGGAGCTTTGAATGACATTGTTGCTCAATTTGAATTAACAGATGTATATAAACATTTATACCCTAATTCAAATGAACCTACTTTTTTTCACAATAAGGGGCACTCGCGTTTAGATGTTATATATATTTGAGAAACAGTATCAAAGCTGTCACAGTAGAAAAATTGGCGTTTTCGGATCATTCGGCCCTAATAGTTTCAATCGAGGGTAATTATCCCTCCCATTTGCGAAGTCTTTCATTGGAAATTAAATGATTCTTTATTACAAGATGAAACATACTGTCAACTAATAAATGATATTTGTAAACAGGCACAATTAAAAAAAACAATTGCTTCGTCAATAAAGCAAATTAGAGTGGTGGCAACAAACAAAGAAGTAAATCATTTTTCAGTCCAAAATGTACGCCAAAGAAAAAAGTCAATTTCAGAAAAATCAATTACAATATTATTATCGGCTGCTAAATGAATATTGTAAACAACTAATTGTTGACCCAATGCTAATTACTAAGGTCCGTCAAATTCAAGCCCTTATTTGTAAAATTACTCAATATAGAGATGAAGGTATTATTACTAGAAGTAGGTTATCTAAAATTGGTATTCACGTAAAAGTATGTTACATGCATGTTATAGAGGAACGAAAAAAAGGGACTCAAAAATGTATCAATATGTATATAGACGATAATCAACAAACTTTTCAAGGTGAACAAATATATCAAGCAATTCGCTCCCATTATTTCAGTAGTTTTAAGCAAAACAACTTGAATGTTAATGATAACAAAACGATAAATATCCGAAACTACAACATACTCCCCGATCATTGTAGCGTTGAAATTGGTGACCTGATCACCCCCTCAGAGGTTGAAAAAGCAATTTTGAATTCTAATTTACACGCTACCGGTGGAGAAGATGGTTTGTCCATTCAATTTTATGTTAAATTTAGAAAGATCATTGCCCCTTGGTTAGTCGACATATACAATGAAATTCTCGATAATAATACTATGAATAATGACTTTGTTACCTCTATAGGAATTCTGTTACCAAAAACCAATCCAGGCGGTCAAAAAGAAACAAAAAGTAAATACAGAGTCATAGCCTTATACAACTGGGATTATAAAATCCTGTCTAAATTACTTAATACTAGCTAGAATCACTCAATACTTGCCTGATTTAATCAATGTCAATCAGGGAGGGGGGGCAGGGACCACAAATGCTGCTCTCATGCTAATGCAATTAAGAGAAAGTTTACACTTAGCATCGACCTTAAAGGACTTTAGATTTGCTATCTTCAGTTTAGATCTAGCCTCGGCATTCGATAACATAAATCATCATTACTTATACAGAGTGTTGCATAAATTAAATTTTCCAGTTCAGTTTATAAATACTATCCAGTCCATTTTAAGTCACCGCTACATGAAATTACAAGTAAATGAACGCATTTTACCTATAATTAAATTAGAACAAGGTGTTTCTCAAGGTTGTTCTCTTTCCACAACCCTATTTGCAATTTTTATTAGTCCCTTAATAAATACCATCGAAGACAACATTCAGGGTATCAAATTCCTAGACTCTAACCTGAATATACTTGGATATGTAGATGATTTAACGTGCATAGCTCAAAATAAACAAGAAGTTTCTAAAATATTTGATATAGTTCAAGCTTTCAGTTACACAGGAATCGAATTAAATGCAGCTAAAACTCATCTAATGCCAACAGATACAAAACTAGCTGATGATCTTCAAAATATTAGTACCATTGTCTCCCAAATTCGAATTTTAGGTATAGAATGGGCAACTAATATCCCAGATACTATAAAACTAAATGAGCAACATCTTATCCAAATTGTGGTCCAAGATCTACTCAAATACCAACATTGTTTTAACCATTTGCTTCCCCGTATTAGATTCATAGATTGTTTTATTGTAAGCAAATGCACGTACATTAGTCAACTGTTTCCATTATCTAAACCAACCATAGCGCAGATTAACAAATACATAGGATATTTTCTTTACAAACATCAAATTCTAAAACCGAACAGGAACAACCTATACCTTCCCCTTACCCAAGGAGGTCTAAACCTAAAAAATATTGCTCTTCAGGCTCAATCACTTTTGATTCATCGTACTGTACTGTCCCTTTGTTGTTACATTAACACACTATCTTGTAAAACAATTACGGCTGTACTGGAACATGTTGACACGCAGGCACCAGTCAACATACTCCCTTGGAAACACAAAATCCCGCGTCTTACTCAAACTCTTACTGGAATAACTTATGCTATCATAAACAATTTGGAATTCGAAAATTGGCAGGTTAAAGACATTTATAAATTACTCCTACATAGGGAATTAGGATCAAACTCTGACATCTGTCACAAATATCCTAACAAAGATTGGGAAACTATATGGTCTAATATAAATCGATTAATATTATTACCTGATTTACACGACCTCCGATATAAATTAAGATATGGTATTTTTTAAACTAATAGCTTATTGTATGAAAAAAATATTGGTAAAAATGCTTTATGCACCATATGTAAACAACCAGACACTCTCACATACAGGTTAGAGAGTTGTAAACAAACCAGAGTATGTTGGCAATACTGTTAAAAAATATTAGCTAGAATTAATCGAACTAGTCCAATACATATTTCCCCTAATTATTTGTTAGAACCATCTGATTTTCAATGTTATCCGAACACAAAAAATAATTTTGTTAACTGGTTTACAGCTCAAACTTTACAGTTATTACTGGTTGAACGTGAAATCAACAATGGAGACTGGCATGTTAGTCAAATTAAATTTAGATATCAACAACTTGATAAAAAAAGAAAGGAATATCAATTCGATCAATTCATTAATGCTGTATACTAAAGATCAAAATCTTGTTTGTCGTTTTTTTTTTTTGCCATAGTAGGCATGTTACTGTAGTTAATATTTTAATAAGCATATTATGTCAAAGTTTATTTCCCCAGATTGATCAACAACAAACAGAAGTAGTTGTCAATTTAAAAAAAAAGTTCTACATTATAAGCTATATTACCACAAAGTTAACAAAATTTGTTTAATATCTTGTTTTTGTAAGTTTTTGCTTTTTGTATAAATGTTATATGAGTTAAAAAAAGTTGGTTAGCGCATGCAACTTTTAATTTTTTATACTTTCACCTAAGGCTGTTCGAATTCTATCAATGGCCGTGTTTTATTTTACTTCCACGAAACGAAAGAGTAACTTCAATGTGAAAGTTTCAATGTACGTTTTTGTTTCTTACATGCTTTTATTATTATTTTATACAATAACATATTAAAACTATTCAATATATTCACGGCCTACAAGTACGCTAAATTGTTAACAGATTGCAGTAACGAGCACTATTAATCCATGTGCTTTTAAGTTCTTGAAAAATACTTCACTAGCATTCATTAAAAAAGTATACGATTGTCGGATGTAAAAATCACATTTTTTACAGAAGAAAGAGGTAATTCTTTTTAAATACAAGAGTTCTAAAGAGCATTATTAGAAGATATCTTATGATTTAATCTTGAAAATGAAAAAAAAAGAACTGATATAAATTAGTGTTGAAGCTACCAAACTATATCAATATCTTAAAAAGTATTAAAAGTAAAAATCAATTTTAAAATGATTAAAACGAATAATCAATGAATAAAACGAACTAAATGACGCGTTAAGGCATACAGAAACGCTATTCACCACTTATACTATTTCTTTCGATCCATTTTTGCGATCTCTTTTTAACGATACTAACAAATCAAATACCATATGTATGTCAATGACAAGCAGTCGGAAGACTGATTACGTCATAACATGGCGGCGCCCGATTAAGCGCAAGGCTGAGACTCTTTTGAAGCAACTCTTGATATATTTATCACAGAAAGAGAGGAAAATGTTTTCCGTAGTCTGCTTTAATAGAAGAATTTTTTATTGCAATAAAAAAATACTACCGGAAATGTCCATTCCACAAAAATATGATGCAAGGAGTGGTTGCTACGAGAAACATTTTCAGAAAAAGTTTAGGCGGTCTTAAAAGGGCTGTTTGGAAATTTGGTGTGTGATACAATAATATTGTGTCCAAGACTCTTCTGCATTTATTACACGTTCCATTCTTCTGGGCATGGAATCTATTAGATGGCTGTCAAATCTATATCCGACCCCTACCTCCAGCCATGCCTCGGAAACAAGGTCCCACAGGTCATCCCGAGTTCTTGGTGGATCTGCCTCAGGCCAACTGTCCCTTAGAGTATGCTTCATCTCTGCCCACATATTTTCCATGGGATTGAGGTCTGCTCCACAAGGCGGCCAGTTACTTAAATCAATCTCAGGCTGCATTGAGAACCATTGCTTAAACACACGGGAATTATGTATTGGAGACTGGTCTTCCTGGAACTGAATAACACCATGAGGCTGAAGTACTCGTACTGATGGCACCATGATGTTATTCATGATGTGTAAGTACTGAGTACTATCCAGGTGCCCTGAAATTGTGTGTAGTTGTCTTGCACCGCGACTGGAAATCCAACCCCAACATGAAATAGATACACGACTACTGCTATTGCTAGCAGCCAAATATCCAGGGTCATATCGGGTGCCCCTCGTACGATACACAAACGGCGCCCCTCATTTGATGTTTTGAATATGGATTCATCTGAGAAAGCTACGTTTTCCCAGTTGCGATCTATATTCACATGTGCAAACGCGAGATGGTAAATTTTGTGTTCGTCTGAGAGTTTTTCCTTCACGGCAGCAACACGGCCATGTAATCCAACCTGACGAAGCCTTCGCAGAGCTGTCTGCGTACTACCAGGAAAGTGAGAAGCTTCCATTAACGGTCTAGACGCCCTTAGTGAGTCTAAACTGGGGCTTCGTTTACTAATCTCACATCTTCCGCCTCGGTAGACACATGAGGGCGACTAGGAGATTGTAAATTGCCAGTCTGATCTGTAGTACGACATTGTTGAAACAAATCACTTGGCTGTAGCGACCGGCATATCCATTCGTCTCTCAGCTGCAGTTGCAGTATAGCCCTCTAACTCCCACAAGGCAGTTACAGCTGAACGCCTGTCCATGATCAGCAAAGAAACAAGTAACAAAAGGTAACTGGTATATGATTGGTTAATTGGAGGGCACGCTCTTTGTGGGAAACGATTTGGTTAACAGTCGCGCAAGGAATATAATAAAAATAATAATAGTTTTCATAAAATAAGAAAAGCTGTTTTAATAAACCAAGTTAATTGTTATACTAGCTTTATACGTATAAAATATACATTCTGGATTTAAACCTAGAAAAAGGATCCACAGGCTTCCTCTGTTACGTAAACAACAGACGGAAATAAATCCAATTTAATCTTCCTCATCTAAAATCACAAACGCATAAAATGGTCCACTTAGCGTGACTCAATCGGCTGGTGTTTTAATACGACAAATCTTGGCAACATTTCTCTAGCTATAACAGTAGCTCGTGGTTGAAACATTTGCTTTCTAAACCAAAACTACACGAACGTGGGTTCGAACCCTGGTCAGGTCAAGTATTTTTTCCTACTAGTTAATAAGACAATAATAACTTCTCTTCATCAGATGACAAAAGTATAGAATTTGCCAGCAAAAGAGAGAGAGAGGAGAGGGAAAAGCGTTTCATACCCATGGAAAGAACCTCAGTCTTCCTTACTGAAGAACAACAGTTTAGCATCTTAGTAACTCTTCGTTCGAGGGGATCATGAGCTTTGGGGATATTGAATTTGTATGAACTTTGGGAATAGAGAATTTGCTGTATGACACCTTGATCCGACTTTGGATATAACAACATTTACTTAATTTGTATTTAACGTTCACATATAATATACCGAAGTTCTCTCAATGCCCACAACTTCTCTTATGTTATATTTTAAACATAATAGTTACTTATGTCCAGAAATGCTTGTCTGGATACATATAAAACTGATTATTATTATTTTATCTAATTATTCATGCTTTGAAGAATATATCATTACATAAAAATAAATTTTCCAGAACGGGATTTGAACCCACGACCTCGCGATCAGAAGGCACGCTCTCTTCCACTGAGCTAATATGAAGTCATCTATCTATTTTTTCCTGATAGAACTCCTTCTGAAGAAACATGACTGAATTTTCGGTGTTCAAGATAATGAAATTCTTATACGTTGCAAATGCTGTTGCTTGTGTCTCCTCTCTCTTGTTTATTGTATTATGATTACGAGAACTAAATTTGCTGTCTTCACTTTCATTGGAGACGCTCTTTTACGTATTAAAACGTAGGTGACAAAACGATTGCGTGGTCAGAGGTATGGATGGTTTCGAAATACTGTATGATTCTGCAAATTTTTTCCCAATTGCGAAGGTTCATCCTTAATTCTAGGGCTCGAACCTAGCAACTTTAGTTTACTGTTTCCGAAGATACCCGAAGTTGGACTTAGGGAATTTTCAGCTGAGAATTGCTGTAATCAATGCGGTCATCGTTTTTGGAATATGGTGTACATATTCTGAAATTAAATAAAGGATATACATATTGCAGGAGCAATTAAAAAAAAATACTAAACCTTTTTTGCTATATGCCACTAACCTTTCTTGTTTCCATATATCTTAGCCATTAGTAGAACCCTAGTGATTCCAAAGGTCCATTAAGGCTAAAAGCTCTTTATAATATCATCACATGTTGTACGTAAGATCATGCTATGCACAAATTGATATTTCTAAATATGAAGTAACCACTGAACGATTAAGTCAATATGTTGCTTTTAGAAACATCAAAGGATTGTGTTGTTACTTCCTGATAAAAATGCTTTTCACCCGGTAGACACTTTCAAGTATAAATTGAATAGTGTGAAGCTCGAACATTTGTTATTCTTTTATATGTTTGATCGCAACGATAAAAACTTTGATTTTATTTTATATGGGCAAGTCTAGTAACTGTTGACTTCCGCCCGTCACGATTATCCGTCACGTACGAGTTAAAAACACCCATTCCCCTGCCGGGACTCGAACCCGAGAGCTTCGAGTCGTTGGCCTAGCACCTTAGAATGCACGGCTACCTGGTCGGCTTGATCGCCACGAGACCTCAGAGAGTAAAGAAAATAAGAGTAGTATTAAGTATTAATTGTGAATATAATATCTTTCTAAATCTATACAAAGTAAAGTGCAATGGAAATTGTGGAAATATACTTCACGCCACTAATATGTAGTTTCTAACAACTTTGAAACGTTTACAATATATTTTATGATGCACAGGGTTTATTCGGAAAGCATAGAGAACACATTTTTTCTGGTTCTCCGATTGGCCGCTGTGAGCATGTGCCGGAGGAATAAGTGGTAAGGGCTCTTAACTAAAAAGGTGAAAAAGCTCGGTTGTCTCCGAGTTCTTGTTCGGTCAGGATCGGCAAAAAATTATACTTGTTCTTAGTGCGCGGTATAAGCTCAAGATGCAACCCTCTGTGCAGCAACGATACGCCATAAACTTTTGTCTGCGACTTGGCAAATTTCCAACTTAGAGACATTTTCCATGTTCCAGCAGGCCTTTGCGGGTGAATGTATTTCAAAATATCAAGTTTTGTGATAGCACAAGATGTTCAAGGAGAGTCGGCAGTAGGTGGAAGACGAACCCCGCTTTGTGAGCCAGTGAACGACAAAACCGAGGGCAATGTGAATCGTGTGCGTAAAATTTTAAATTCCGATTACCGATTAAGTGTTCGGATGATAGCAGAGACTTTAGGAATACACAAAACTACTGTGCAAAAAATCGTTACCGGGGATTTGTAGATGAAGAAACGCACCCAACCACACCTGCCTGTTGATTCACGATTATCTCGCCAAAAACAACTTTCCAGAAAATGCTTTCCAAAGTGCCTACCAAGCATGGTAATCGCGCTTGAAAAATGTCTTGACGCCCAAGGGTTCTACTTCGAAGAATTTTAGATTTTTACCAATATATTTAATATTTCTTTTAACGAATGTGGCTGCATTACTTTCCGGAGAAACCTTGTATAGTACATTGACTGGTGGGTCGAGACGTTGTATTTGATTGGCCCGGGATTTGACGCAATATTTTCCTTCGCTCGGGTATTAACATCCTTGTACTTTGCCGGTCGTCCCGTTCTTTACGCCCCTTTCGCCGACAACAGAAGTGACGTGGTATTATGTATTCGGAATTCGCATATTCCTCGTGTATACCTCACATTGTTGCCTGACAGATCCAAGGCTATTTACCACTTGAAAGATAAATTGCGCCATGCTATCATATATAAAAAGATTTCACTCACTAAATCCTTTATTCTGCACTCCAGGTTCGCTGCACCGATGCTATACACTGAGGATACACTTCACAGCAACAAGTGTCTAGGACAGAATTATCTGTCTGTCTCTCCATCGTCACAACTCAGTCTGAAGCTGGTGGTCACTCGCTCGATGTTTTAATCTCTCTGTTACACCATGACGATTCTGCTAGTATCGGATCCATCGCTTAAATATCTGATAGTTATCCTGGGTCTTCTGGGTCATTCACTTCTATACTGAGTCGAATTTCAAAGATTATCTTGACTCAACAGGGTCCTTACTCTTTCCTCATTGGATGAGATCTGGCTTCTGGTAATATGTACAATCGATATCACTTATTCAGAGGTGGTATTAGCCGAATTTCTGCTGAGCTGCTCCTACGTAATGTAATTTCCTTCCTTCCTAGTTCTGCATTCCTTGTTCTTGATAACGACTTTACATTGTGTCGCTATTCTACCAAAAATTCACATAAAATCACTATCAGCGATTTCGTAAGAATTATTTTCTTTAGCTTCCTTCCTTGAAAATCCTCAGAGTTGGTTAAGAGATCCAGTCTTGCAAAATGTCCAGTAGAGTCTTCTGTCATCATATATAATATATATATCATATTCTGCCCTTTTCTATCCACGTTGGATGAAGGAATCCCCCTTCCCCCTTTTCTTTCACATGTCACAGTCTGCTGCTATCCTCATCCATGTGGATCCTAAAAGCGCTTGATTTCATCTACTCATCTTGCATTTGGACGTCGTGTCGGTTGTTTCTTTTCTCTGGGAATCCAATGTAGTAAGTACATTTGTCGTCCATCGTTCATCAGTTTGTCTAGCTATGTGACCGGCCTAACTACACTTAATCTTCTTCGCAATCTTGATAACATCTTTACCTTTGTTTGTGCGCAAATCCATTCAATTGTCTTCCTGTCGCTCCTGGTTATTCCTAGCATAAATATCTGCATTGCTCTTTGTGATATTCTCAATATTTGAGTCGTTTGCACATTTAATATCCCAGTTGCACAGCCGTACCCCATCAAAGGTAAGACACATTGATTGTAAACTTTACGGTTCAGACACGTTGGTAGTTTGCTTTTGAAAATAAAGTGTAGTCTTCCAAACGAACTCTACATCTATTTATTTCATCGGCCCAAATCTATTTATTTCATCAAATCACATCTATTTACTTAATGTTTTGACCTTGTCTAGGTAAACATACTAATCAACTATGCTTATTGTCTCTCCGTGAATATTTATTTCCTTCTTTGCTGCATATTGATTTTACATTACTTTTGTTTTATTTAAATTCATTTTAAGTCCTATGTTCGAATTTTCATTACTAAGTTCTTCCATTTTGGTTTGTAGTTTTTCTGCATTGAAGCAAACAGGAATATATCATCAGCGAATCGTAGGTGACTAAGGTATTAACCATTGATTTTTATTCCGACTCCACCCCAGTTTATCTGTCTATTTATCTATCTATCTATTTATCTATCTATCTATCTATCTATCTATCGATCTATCTATCTATCTATATATATATATATATATATATATATATATATATATATATATATATACATGTATATATATATATATATATAAATCACAGCCATATTCAATCCACTAGTGGACGAGGCCTCTTTACGAAGGGAGGAGTTGGTCTACTGCTCCCACGCTGACCAGAGGGTTAGTAACATAATACTCTGAGAAACATCGAGGGATTATATCGTACATCAAAAGGAAGTAAAACGTTTTAGTCACCGGGGAAGAAATTTTGCCGCCAAGAGCAAGTAAAAATGAACTTTAGCGATATATATTGTCAATACCATTATCAGTAGAGCTTTCGTCATGTATCCTTCCTCGTGTAAAAGACTTCAACTTGCTCTATCCACAAATGCATATTCGAGAATTGTGTAGCGGGTACGTGCGGGATTCCTCAAAGGATGTAGTTGAGTCCCATACATCGAGATGAGGGTAATTAAGACCATTTTTCGTATGACAGGATGCTATATGTAAAGAATTACCCTGTTCCAAACTTCAATGACATTCCCTCTAATTGTTAAAAAAGGGAAACTTTCAATGAAGATGTGCAATTCTTAATCCTGATTGTTATGTAGCAACATTTTTTACCACATTGTATGGAATATAATTTTGTTCTTAGATACTGACTTGGCGTAAACAAATTACTGTTACCAGCTAGAAAGGAATGTCGACACATCCTTAGATCGAAAATTTCTGGGAATCCTGTAATTACTTTGGGTAAACCCTTCTACGTGCTTACCTATTCTTGAATTCTGTAATATGCGTTTTAATGAGAGCATGTTTGAAGTCCATGATGTTAGCATGCCGCATTAACTCTTCTCTTAATGATATTGGAAATATGAATCTCTAAAGTTCATTTTCTCATGCTTGCGGCAGTCGGTTGCTCCGGAACACAGCTGAATTTCTACACCGGTGAACAAAGTTCAATTCCAATTTTTATGTAATATCATCCCTCGGCGTTAGTCCGTGCGTACCACCCTATATAGAATATATTTGCAATAAAACTTGCTCAAATCGGATCTCAAAGCGATCCACATTGTTTCCGGATTACACAAGTTCATACTTTATCTATGTTTGAGTTATGTAATAGATACAGAAATCTATTAAGTAAATTACAGTTTAGGTAACTTTCCACTTTATTGCTGTCACATTTTGCACAAATATTGGATCTGTTTTTATAATTAAGGTGCTAACCAGAATGAGAATTAAATTTGTAAGACCAGTTAACGTTTTTAATTTATCATTTTATTAGTTGGATGATATGGAAAGAACAGGACTTCAAAATCTGATGAAACTTTACTTGGTGCTACAGGCCACAAACATTTTATTCTCGCCAGTGCTATCAACATCTGATATAGAAGAGCTCCTTCTGGTACTTGGTCGGCAATGGAATCTGCGTCACTTTAGTTTGATATATGGAGGCTCGAAAGATAAAGGTATTGCAAGTCTTAATTATTTTATTACTATCTAATTCCCCCTCCGTTGTTGCGGGGTTCAGAAGTCTTTCGTCCCCTGCGGGATGTCGAATCAAAAAAATAAGGTTGCTATTGCTTACGAGTTAATAGTCATGGCAAATTTGCCCACTTGGAGGTAGACAACCCGGCAAACTAAAACATGGTGTAAGGGTATATCTGACAATTAGGATCTATTAACTGATTGCACCAACGGGCCCACGTTTCAGCCCCTTTGTGGGTGCTAGGAGCGTCTTACCCCCACAGTATTTTTTTAGATTAAAAGTGATTTGTGTATCAAGCGTGGTTGAAATTGCTCCAGGTGTTCCAGAGTTTTGCTGGAACATTCATCCATCCATTTATATTATATTGCATATTTGACATATTTTGATGTGGAAAGAGTAAATTTAAATTATTTATATGCCTTGAGAAATTTAAAGTTGTGTCTACAGCTATGGTAGAAATGAAATATATTATCTTATTTCGAGATATGTTCGCAAAAATACAGGAGACAGGTAAGATAATATTATTCAATGAAATGAGCAGAACTACATTGGCGTCCACAATTAAGTAGATAAGGAAATTCTGAAACAAAAGCTCTATACAAAATATGATATGATTAATAACACTAGCTAGCAGTGTGATTCTGCTGTGAAGGATTTGATTGGTGATCAAACCTAGTTCAAGAGAGCTAGTTTTAAATTTACTTTCTATTCTTTTATATCACCCAAGGTTTCCGGATATTATACTAATGATCTGAGTATAGCTAATATGATTTATTACCGTATAATAACATCAGTATAAAAAACCCTTCGGGGTAAGAGGAAAGTGACGCAAGAATTCTACTCACAAAAGAAGTTATATCCATTTTGCGAGTGATTTTCTTTGGGTTACTATGACGGAAGTGTTTCCTTTGTAACAAAATTAAGAGATTTAGTATCCTCCCTTATGCCATAATGACAGAAAGAAAAACACTCGCAAAATAGATATAACTTCTTTTGTGAGTAGAATTCTTGCGTCACTCTTCCCTTAACCACGAAGAGTTTTTTATACTGATATAACTTATTTTGTAAGGTTGCCTATACAAAAAGTACATAGTCTTAATACAAAAGGTCGATTTTGGACCATGGTAGGCTCCGTATCTCAAAATAGGTTATTCCTATCAAAATATAAACTTCGATTTACCCCAATGTGTTGGGATCCGCAATTGACCCCCCCAAACCTCCCCGGTGGGGCTAAAAAAGACAGACAGAATGACAGACAAACATTTCTATCATTTGTGAAAATTCTGTGATTCGGCTATGGTCTGGGGTCAGTGCTATCATCAGATATGTGAAATTTTGATATTTTTTCGCACCGCCCTCAGGAGGTCGTACTGCCCCAAATTTTCTTCTGCGTCTTAGTATGCCAAAGAGCTTTCAAATGCATGTTCAAGCATCAAAATCGGGCTTATGGTTTGCTAGATCCGAAACTTAGCTGTATATATTTGAGTGACGCTAACAGACTCATTTGTCAGCGTCACTCGAAGAACTGCCGTTCCTCATGATCGGTAATATTACCTATATTTTGTACGTTCATAATTTGTACATAAAATTATGAAACTACTCAAATAAATATTATACAAAAACTAGTCACAGGACAAAGAGCATCACGTCAAGTGGGATAACTAAGCATCGTTATTTCGGAATTTCTTCCTTTAATCAGAGGAAACCTTGCATTTGTGGTGTTTATGATATTGGTAAGAAACAGACATTGCTAAGAAACAGCAGTAACACAAATTACAATAATTTTACTGCGTGGCGTTTGGTAGCTAGTCGAACCTGTTTGGAGAATGTTCATTTAAAATCTGCTTTTACTTTTCTTCATACACCTGTAGGTATTGTACAATGTCACACGTTGTACTGTATTCATCACGTAACTTTACGCTCCACTGAAATACATCAAGTTTAGTGGTTTACTTCCGCTGCCACTCCCTCTGAAATGACTTATCCCTTTCCTTCCCCTTACTCTCTTCATAACCCCTACGATGTAACCAAAACCGCGATTCTAATTTTCCAAAGTTATTTTAGAATCTTAAAAACAAGTACACATCCACATGATATTCTTGACCTAACATTATTTATTTTATTTTATCTTTCGGTAAGTAATGGTATTTTATTTTCATTTTCGGTGTCCGTATATGCATATTGTAGACAGGATGGGATAACACACTTCGAAGCCGCCACTGTTTCTAGCTCAGACATGAAACTTTTTGTCCTATCACGCCAGGGTTGTTGGCTCATTATGGAAGAAATTCCTGAATTCTCGGATTGGACATAAATATCAAGACAGGATGGCAGAAGTCATGAGAGGTTAGCGACATTGTACCGAGTTGAGCTAGAAGAGATCACTGCTAGTCTATGCCGCACCGATTGGTTTAGGCAGGTCCTGCTGTCGGTGACGTGCCTGTCCACCAAAACCTTGAAAGGCTTTGGTCATCATAGAGCCAGTCATTCTGTGGGACTGAATGAATTAGGCGTCACTTTAGAACTAACGACATAGCTGGTTATTTGTTTGGTTTGGAGCATTGTTGGTATTTGGGAACTTCGAAACCAGCGACTCCTGTCTGAGTGCTCTTTCTGGTAAGTGGAACAGTCATTCAGAATGCTTTGGTATGAAACTCATTGCCACTAGTGGGGTCCGTTCTGCCCGTTTCCCCATGATTAGTGGTTCAGTTCTAGGGTTAATAAATCCACGTTTCTCTAAGATCTGAACTTATTTTTACATTTGGGTTCCTAGTGTCAATTCCCCATTTATTTCTACCTATTAGCTAAGTGGTCCCAGACTATCCGACCAGGTGTTTATCGCTTCAAGGCAAGATCTTTCCTCAGTTTCACCGGGAGAACACTGGGAAAGATATTCACCTCATTGATCCCGGTTTGTTGGAGGCTACATGGTAATTCGTACATTACCGGAGTATACTCTCGGTATTGGCTTTCGTCAGGTAAAAGATTGCCTCAGTTATACCAAGCGAATGCTTGGATGGTACTCAGACTTAAGAGACAGGAAGTCTTAAGTCGACATGGTGTAGGCCGCGTAATTTTTTTCTCCGTCCGAACGTGGATAGAGATTCCACCGGGTAAATTTTTACCCAGTCCCTTGTAAACACATGGCGGATCGCCATGAATTTAACACTAGGCAACGTTCGGTTTTGGACCACCCACCCACCCAACCTAAGTTTCTTTCAGTTTGTTTTTATGTGTAAAATTGTACGGGAAGTTCCCCAACTCGTCAACCGTCCCCTGTGTCTTTCTGGCGGCTGACGAAAACAGCCCACTATGTTGCACATTTTTGCCATGTTGCTTCAGTGCTCTAGCGATCTAACTGACGCTTTGGAGGGTGAAACTATGGCAGAACGGATGCTATCACGGTACACGGTACCGACAGACACTTTCAAGACTGGGCAGGTTGTAAAGGGAGCTATATTCAAGGTCCCCCTAGACCAAACACGTAGAAATGCACCTCGAAGACACAAGTGTAGGATGACATGTTGTTTTATGTTTAAGGTGCAAGCCACGTTTCTCCCCGTTATGTAGTACACACCACGCTTCTTTCCGTATTTTAACAAGTTTGGGGGATTTTCCCTGTAAAGTCAATATCTGTTACGAAATTCTAGTGAAATTGGTGTTTATTTTTAAGTGAATTAGTCTTTCGTTTCTCGTTCTTTGTGCGATCTTGTAATGCCACGGTAATATTCCTTCAACGTTTGTAGTATGCTTAGTGAAGAAACTGCATACTTGATTTTGTAGGAAATGCAGTGCATACAGATTCATGGCAATATGATCTTCTTCCTTCATCTGTTGCTGACACAAGAGCTCCTTAAGTTATCGAGAGAATGTCAAGGTCGGGAGCCGATTGCTAGAAGAATGTATTTTTGCTATCTCCCATCCAAGTGTTTTCTAGTGTTCTTTTTTATCTTTGTTCCCACCTCCGTGAAAGGTCGTTATTTCATCACTTATCACACAGTATATAGTGGTGGAGCGCTTTTTTAGTATTATCGCAATGTCAATTTAATTTTAAGACCTTTAGGCAACTTTGCCTCAGGTCAGATGGACCAAGTTCATGCCCAAAATTTTAGACAATGTAACGAGTAAAATAAATTATTTTTGGCAATGTTTTTTTTATAATTAGTGGATTTTCGATTGTTTTGATTAGTATCACACTCGTTTGTTTGTTTTCTTTTTAAAAGTCGTTGTTGTGAAATAAGAATGCATATTTGTGTGTTCTGTTTCATGCATTCTTATCGTTGTTTTCTTTAGGAATGTTCGTTCATCGTGAAGATACCTTTTGTGCATGCGTGATTGTTAAATTATGAATTTTTGTGGTGTTTCTACTGCTAGTTGGTCAGTGACGGATTATAGCCTGTTTCGTGACAGTTCAGTGATGAGATATCAGTGTTGTTCGAACTTTTTGTTCAGAGCGTATCGATGGATCTTTATCGTAACGGCGTAGGACGTTTTCGTAGTGATCATCGGATCGTTCGTATGGGTCTACAGGCTGCAAGCGTATTCTTTCAGCAAATAGTCGTATCAATGGGAATTTGTTTTCGAGGACAGGACCGAATGGTGTGTCCACCCACATTCCGGTGAGTTCGCTCGTGTGGACTGCTTGTGGAATTCCGTGCTGATCGATTATAGAATATTTCTAAATTGGCTACAACTTATCCCCGGCATTTGTTGCCAGGCGTTACTTGGCAGTGTGTATGGCTAGGTAATCTACAAAAACGGTACTTTTGGTTGACACTAGTGTCGTAGGGTCGTATAAATGTCTACCATTAGTTTAGGTGTTTTCATGTAAAATGTACTTGACAGCATTGTGTTGGAAATCTTCAAGTTTCCCTCAAATTTTGGGAAGTTGAAATCGGTGCTACAGTCAACAAGCTATGTAGGTTTGTCATTAAGTTGTAAGATTCAATTCGGCTCAAGCTTTAAGAAATTTATTGTTAATTCATTGACTCTTGATTTCACGCGATGTGTAAGTCGGCATCGACATATTCTCTCTCATCCCCTCCTTCCCTTCATTTTCACTGATGCAGTAGTTTTGTTATTGTTGAAGTCAACATTGTGTTGATGATGCTTTGTTAACTACATATTGATATTTGTTTTTTTCTCCGAACTTTTTCCTTTTGTCTTGCACAGACGAAGTCAAAGTGCAACTCGTCGTCAGGAAAAGTTTACGCTGATTATGGACAGTGCAAATACGAGTTCTTTGTGCTCTCTTTTTTACAACTCAGGAGTATTCTTCGAGTCCCCGTTGGAAATATTTTTTCAACGGAAATCAACACTTCAGGTTAATTACGAGTTGTTTTTGTTTACATAGCCACATATCTTCAATAGCAGGCCACAGGTTATTCCAATATGTGTGCCATTAGGTCACGTGTTCGTCTTCAACTCTCAGTTAAAGCTTATCAGTCCCGCATTATGGAATGGGACATTGCTCTTGCCCTCGCACATAGAAGTAACTTCGAATCTATGGATTGAACAGCTGCTTCTATGCCCGTTTTGCATCGGAAATTAACCCTCTATACGTTTTGGAAACACCTCCCGATTATTGCCCTACACTCCCTCCTACTTTATACTACAGTGTATGTTATTCTTTATGATCAGATGGGATGGGCCCTTCCAGATGATAATGAAGTAAAGCAAGAATGAATCAGAATTCCACTCTCTTCCGCTTTCCACTTCGAACAAATCTTTATGCATATTTTTCTACCCTCTATCGACCCCCTCCTACTCCTCCTCTCTGAATACCTTGTACTGTAATCATGACGCAACTTTACATTTTAAAACGGTCCACTGCAGTACCTCAAGTTTAGTGGTTTACTTCCGTTGCCACTCCCTCTGTAATTACTTATTCCTTTCCTTCCCCTTATTCTCTTCATAACTCTCTACGATGTAATCAAAACAGCAATTCCAATTTTTCAAAGGTATTTTAGAATCTCGAAAACAAGTACACATTCACATGAAATTCCTGACCCTACATTATTAGCGCACCCGTATGATCGTCAGTGAATAAGGGAAGATATAGGGTTTGTCCTATCTGTCTGTCCGTCCCCCCTTTGACTCAGCAACTACAAGTCCGTCAGATTTGAGCCATACACCGTTGGATTTGTCATGATCTGAAACGGTGGGAAAACTTATGACTTTCTCTCATGTATTTTGGCATAGTATGTTTGTCCCCCTCGATCTCAGCAACTACAAGTCCGTCAGTAGTTGAGCCATACACCGTTGGATTTGTCATGGTCTGAAACGGTGGGGAAAATTATCAGTTTGACTCTAAAACTGGCAGGTCCTTTTGAATCACTCAGTATTATCCATTTGTGCTTTTCCTAGAGCTCAGTAACTACAAGTCAGACAGAGTTCATCCATATACTGTTGGATTCGTAATAGTGTCAAAGCATGAAATCACCTATCAAATAAACTCTAAAACTGGCAGGTCCTTTTCAATCGCTTAGTATTCCAAATCGGTATGTTTCTCCCCCCCCCCTAGATCTCAGTAACTACAGGTCACATAGAGATAAACCTTACACCATCGGATTCGCCATGGTCTCAAACGGTGGGGAAACTTAACAGTTTGACTCTAAAATTGGCAGATCTTTTTAAATCGTTTAGTATTGTCTATTACTATGCACAGTTCATATCCTAAACCGCTGGAGCTAGAGACACAAAATATAGTATGAAGGTACATCATAACTAGTAGGTTAAGAAAATATTGCAGTGTTGAAAGAGTCGCCATCTTGGATCCAAAATGGCCGCAAAACCTATTGCTGTATAGAATACAGAGCCTAAACCACTTTAGCTAGAAACACCAAATTTGGTACAAAGGTACATCATCACTAGTAGGTTACAAAAATATTACACATTGTCCCCAAAGACAATATCATGGATAGAAGAAGATGGCGGACTCTATCAATCCATTTTCCAGACCGTTTGAGCTAGAGATACGAAATTCGGTAAAAAGGTGTATTATCTCAAGTAGGAAAATATTACATTTTGAAATAGTCGCCATTTTGCTATCAAAATGGCTGCTCAAAACCATTTTCTACACCGTTCGAGGTAGAGAAATGAAATTTTGTATGAAGGTGTACCATCACAAGTAGCTCACGATAATATAAGAAAACTAGTCACCATCTTTAATACAAAATGGCCGCCCAAACCTATTTTCTACACCACTGAAGCTAGAGAAACGAACAGAAGGTATGAAGGTGTATGACAAAAGAATATGTAACAATAAATGAGGCAAACCTCCAATATGGGGCTGCAGCCCCTGGGGTGTATGGGGGTAGATCTGTACGATGGGGACGGAGTCCCCCGAGAGTCTGGGCACGATAACCACATGAGCTAGTCAAGCGAAATTTGGCGTAAGGGTAAAATATCAAGATTAAGTTACAAGAAACATTAAATGATCAAAGCGTCGTCATGTTGAATCCAATATTGCCGACTAAGATTCATACAGAAGGCATATTTCGCTCAAACAAACGTATTTCGACTCAGAACGACGTGCATCATTAGCTTCAATGTATTTTCTACGCACACGATTGTACTTCAGCGGTTCCATGTATTCGAGCTATTTCCGGCCGCCATCTTGAAAAATGAAATTTTCCCTATATATTCGGTACTTTTTGGAATATCTCGACCAAACCTTCACATATCGACTAAGATCAATTTAAATATACTTAAATCGTTATAAAATGCACTTAAATGGTTTTCATGTATTTTCGGTACCACAGGCCGCCATCTTGAAAATATGATTTTTTCCCATATCTTCGGCGTTTGTGGGAAAATTTCAACCAATCCAACATATTTCGACTCAAAGCAAAGTACCTCAATTGTTTTCATTTATTTTCGGCACCTTCAGCCGCCATCTTGAAAAATATACTTTTCCCTATATCATCGGTGCACAATATTTAATGCACAATTTCCAGCAAACAACATATTTCTACACCGATTCATATACTTGTATATTTTTCATGCATTTTTGGTATCAACGGCCGCATCTTGAAATATTTGACTTTCTCCTATATCTTCGACGTTTATGGGAATATTTCAACCAGCATATTTCGACTCAAAGCAAGGTATCTCAATTAGAAAAAATAGACTTTTGTCTACATCGTCAGTGTTCGTTGAACAATTTCTACCAAAGCAACATATTTCGACTCCGATCCATGTACTTCAATATTTTTCATGGATTTTCGGTACCATTGGTCGCTATCTTGAAAAGATGGTCTTTTCTTATTTTCAGCGTTTATTGAATATTTCAACCAAACCAATATATTTCAACTCCGATCCATGTACTTGAATGTTTTTCATTCATTTTGGTTCAATTGGCCACCATCTTCAAAACATATACCAGGTGTGTAAATATGAAACCGGAATTTAAGTACAGAAAAGACACAGTGATTGGATGGCAATGCTAAGAACTATTTTATTCGAAGTATTGGCCATCGCTAGCGATACATTTCTGCCATCATTTCCGACAATGTGTGGATGCCAGACCATAAACACTGTGCCTTTTGTGCTGCAAACCAGTCATCAAGCCATTTACGTACATTTTCGTAAAATGTGAAGCGCTGATCAGCAAGTGCGTGTCCCATGGCTGCAAATACGTGAAAATCGCAAGGCGCCAAGTCTGGTGAGTAAGCCGCATGCGGAAGGATTTCCCAGCCAAACGTTGCAATCGTTTCATTGACCGGTTTTGCTGTGTGTTAGGGTGCATTTTCGTGATGTACAATCACTTTATGTTGTTTTTGGTCATATTCTGGTCGTTTTTCTCACAAAGCTTGATGCAAATCGATCATTTGTTGTCAGTAACGTTGGGTATTAACGGTTTCGCCAGGTTTTAGTAGTTCATAATAGATCACTGATCCCACCAAACACAAAGCATTGTTTTCCGTCCATAGCGATTTGGTCTTGCAGTCGATGTCGCCGGTTCTCCTGGAAATACCCTTGATCTTTTACGCTTAGGATTCTCGAAATAGATCCACTGTTCGTCACCAGTCACAGTTCGATGGAGAAATGATTTCCTTTTGTACCTGGCGAGCAGAATTTCGCAAGTGGTTTTTCTGTTTTCCTGCTGTCGTTCAGTCAATGCATGTGGAACCCATTTTCCCACCTTCTGATTCTTGCCCATGGCTTGTAAACGTACGGAAACTGCTTCTCGTGTCACATTTAATTAATCCACGAGTTGTCGTTACGTTTGAGCGTCATCCTCATCCAACAAAGCTTGTAATTCGCTGTCTGCAAACTTTTTCGGTGGTCTTCCATGTTCTACGTTTCTCACGTCAAAATCGCTACTTTTAAAGTTGTTAAACCACGCATAGCACTGTGACTTACCAAGAGCATGATCACCGTAAGCTTCGACTAGCATGCGATGCGATTCTGCAGCAGTTTTCTTCAAATGGTAACAAAAAATCAATGCTGTCCTCACATCGTACTTTATAGGTACAAATTGCACCATGTTGAACGCTATTAAACACTACACTATGACATAAAAATTTCTATTTTTGAGTTAAAAATCGTTATCAGCAGTCAAAACAAGCAAGTGGCGCCAAGGACGTAGTTTTACGGTAACCACAGTGATAGCTAATGCCGTCTATGCACAAATTCCGGTTTCATATTTACACACCTGGTACTTCCGCGTTTATGAGAATATTCCAACCAAACCAACATATTTCGACTTAAAGCGATGTACCTCAATGATTTACATTTATTTTCTGTACCTTCGGCCACGATGTTGAAAAAATGGACTTTTCCCTGCCTTCGGCGTTTATGGGAATATTAAGACCACACCAACATATTTCGATTCAAAGCAATGTATCTCAATTGTTTTCACGCATTTCCGGTACCGTTGGATTCGTCATGATCAAAAACGATGAGGAAACTATGACTGTGACCAAGCATAAGCCATACACCATTAGATTCATAATGGTGTGAAACCGTGGAATAACCTACAACGTTGATCCTAAAATTGGTAGGTCCTTTCTATTAATAGTCGCTTGTTGTTCTCCATTTGTGCCTCTACTAGATTTCAGAAACTACAAGTCCGACAGAGATTGTCTATACACCGTTGGATTCGTCATGTTTTGCAACGGTGAGGAAACCAATGAATGTGACTCTTAAACTGGCAGGTCCTTTTCGATCGCTTAGTATTCTCCATTTGTGCCCCTACGAGATTTCAGTAACCACAATATCGACAGAGATAAGTCATACACCGTTGGAATAGTCATGGACACCGGTGGGAAAATCTATGACTGACTCTCAACCTCCATTTGTCTCTACTTTTCACTCTTCTTTTTGGATACGTTATTAAATAATTTTAATTTGTTGGGGCGCGCTTCGGTTTTGTCTACAATAAAAGCATTGCTTAGTTTGTTTTATTTTATTTCATGTTTTGGGAAATAATTGTATTTCATTTTCATTTTCCGTGAGCATATATGCATATTAAAACATAATTATGACTAATGCATTTCATTAAAGCTTTCTCAAAGGTATAAACAATCATTATTGTTAAGTGTAACGTCACGTATTTACAATGTTATTTATTAGCAGCTCTTAAGCTGTATAAACTCTGAGCTCAAGGCGGGAATTTGTAGTTAGGCCAACACTTGACCACATACAAATAGGTAGTAATGGTGCGATTAATGCCGGATAAATGTGACCAAATACAAATTCCTATTACATTCGAGATAAATGTTAAGGTAAGTTTTATATACAGGTAATAGACAATGAAAACCAATTATAAATGCAGCCGTCCCCATTCACGTGTTCTTGGAATACGAACGCTGATTGGTCGATCCCTGTTTACGTGTTCTGTTGAATATTAACGCTGATTGGTTGAATGCGATCATGTTAATTTCAACTGGTCGTCCTCTTATACGACCTGTTTTAACCTACCGTAATTTACGTCTTTAGTAATTCAAGAATAACATAACCTAAGTGTTGGTTTACCTATTCAATCCACCTTAGCCTAACTCACGTGCTTAACTGCTTGTTCCCGTATATGACTTATCCTAATGTTTGTTCATGTATGTGGTCTGTTTCTGTCCTCGTATATTTTAGCCTACCACCCACGTGTATAGAGTGGGAATGGGCGTTCTGAACGGTATGGCAAACCATTATTTGACACATGCGCTGCGTCACATATGTTTATTCCATAATGTTTAGTTCCTCATGAACAATCTTTTAGGTCTTTACACACAAACGTGTGAGCAATTACAATGACTTTCTAACTTTCTATGACAAATGATATAATCCAGAGCCATCTGAAAGTGGAGGCTGACTGTGAACACGTGGAGGGAACACAGAGAGGTCTAAGTAAAATATTATTATTACTATTCTTACACTAAAACTTTAAAGCAAATATTGATAATTATTACTAGTAACAAAGTAAAAGAAAGATATCATATACGAGGGTTGATCCAGAAATAAGGTTCCCAAAGAGCTCCAGCAGCACGGGAAGGTGGGATGCGAAATCCGGCAACACCGCTGTGCGCGGCTGTTCCCCCACTCTCGATTCCGCCCGGCCGCGCTTCGCTGCACCGCTCAGTCTTGGCTCAGCAGCCGTCCGAGATAGTGGTGCCCATCGTTGCTCCCGCCAAGTGCGAGATTCGTTCCGTAATTCGCTTTTTTGCACGTCAAAGGGACTCCACTCGTGGATATTCATCGTCAATTGACAGAGGTGTATCGCAACAAGTGTATGTCCGTTCAACATGTCCGAAAGTGGTGCTGGGAGTTTAGTGTCGGTCGGAAGGACGTCCACGATGAAGAACGGAGTGGAAGACCGTCAGTTTCGGAGGCGATTGTCGAGATGGTCCAACGTGAAGTGCTTCAAAACAAGAGGATCACCGTCCGTGAACTTGTTGGTCGGATTCCTGGGAATTCATACGGTACAGTGGACAGAGATTTGACTGAAAAATTGGGGTATCACACGTGTTGTGCTCGATGGGTACCGCGTATGTTGACAACAGAACACAAGGAGAAACGCCTTACCTGTGCTCGCCAGTTTCTTCAAAAGTGTCAAGAAGATAAGGAAGAATTGTTGGACTCCATTGTTACGGGAGACGAAACCTGCGTGTTTCATTTCACTCCCGAAACGAAACAAAAGTCCAACCAATGACATCACTCAGGGTCACCAGTCGCAAAGAAGTTCAAACAAACTCCTTCTGCTGGCAAAGTCATGGCCAGTGTGTTTTGGGATCGTAAGGGGATACTGCTGATCGATTTCATAAAACCTGGGACAACAATCAACTCAAACAGTTATTGCGCAACACTAAGAAGACTCAGGCAAGGTATCCAGAACCGCCGTCGAGGACGACTGACAGCCGGTGTAACGCTGCTTCACGACAACGCCCGACCTCAGGTATCCCGTCAAACCCAGGACCTTTTGACAAACTTTGGGTGGACTGTCATGCCCCACACACCGTACAGTCCGGATCTTGCGCCTAGCGATTATCACTTGTTCCCGAAGATTAAGGAACACTTGAGTGGCCAACGCTTCCGGAGCGACGATGAAGTCAAAAACGACGTGATACGCTTCTTCAACGGGTTGGCGGCGGAGTGCTACGACATTGGGATACAGAAATTGGAGCACAGTCTACAAAAATGCGTAGAAAAAGATGGTGATTATGCCAAAAAATAGAACAAAGTGTCTTCTTTCCAACGATGTACATTGCTATCAGAATAAACAATGTTGTCTATTTGTAAAATTGATAGGAACCTTATTTCTGGATCAACCCTCGTACCTCTAAGAATAATACATACCTGGCCGACATTTTGATGAGAGTTGTATTTTTTGTTGTAAATTCATTATTTTACTAAAATAATTTATTTGTGTAAAAATCTCTTTCAGATTTTAATAATGTTATTCTCATATTGTAACTGACTTTTCATGTATCTTCATCAATCTCACGACAGTGGACTTTATTTGTGCCACGTGAAACCTTTTCAAAAGACTAGAGATAATGCTCCACGACAACAGCTGATTCCCATTCGTTCCGATCATTTAAATAAATAGGATGATATAATTTATTAGTATAGCATGCTAAAGTGATATTGGGAAAATATTCTATGGAAATATTGGTAGGTAGCGTAAAATAAGCATCGCTAATACGATGTGTCATAATTAATCAATAGAATATATCATTTTCTACTTTTGTGGTTTGAAAACGAATAGTCTTCTTCCGCTTCCTTTCGCAATGTAATTCTACCATATGATTTATTTTTACTTTGAGCTTAATATTTTAAATGACTATTTGCTTCTCCCCATCGTGTTTTTAATGATACATCAAAGGGTATATTGTCATCTATAAGATCTCAAAGTACTTTAACACCTGAGCATACTTAGTTTCCAAGCGCTTTTGTACCTTGTATTTATAGTGGAAAATAGTGTTTTAAAAAATGGAAAAATTGAACACCTGAAATAAACCAGGAAACCTATTTTGTTTCCAATTTTTCGTGCTATTTTGGAAAATACAGCTTTTTTTTACTATTACGGGCTAACAGACAACATTTTATGATCAATGAATTAGTCAAAATGTTAGTTCATGTTCAAAACATATATTTAGAAGAAAATCCGCAGTGAGACTGCCTGTGGCCAAGTTTTGAAGCATTATGTAAGTTTTCTCGGTCTGAGCCAAAGATGCCTAAAGGACAAAAGTGAAGAAATATTTTCTGTCAAGAAAACCAGCTTTTTCCCTCGTGGTTAAAAAATAAGTTTTCCTCGTTTTTTTTCGAAAATTTCCGGTTTTTTCCCTGCCTTTAAAACTCTAGTGGAAATACACTATGAAATTAACCACCTAAAACTATTAATTCCGTATATTTGTTGGAAGGGTGCACCTCAGTATAGATTTAAGCCTTCACCGTCATTGGTTTGACGATAATAATAATTATGATACGGATCATTCGTTTTTCTTGTATACTTAAATATCAAAATTCTATTATTTTACAATACTTTATTGTGTATACTTGCCCAACTTTGCAGGTATAGTATAAGGACTGACACTCATACCTCGGACATACCATCCTTTTCCCATAATAGGACTTATATTACAAGTATTGTCAAAATCATTACCTAGTGGAAGACAATATGGACTCCAGCATTCATAGGATTATCAGATGATTCCCATTCTTTGATTTTTACACCACGAAAAGCACACATAAACACATCTGGAGGTCTCAAGGAAGAAAATTTTCATTCTACATGCTTTTGAGTTGAAAATTCCCATTGTCCATTAACGAATGTTAATAATCGTTATTTTGGACATGTCAAAGATAAAGTGTCGGAATCCATGAATCAAATGAAGAGGAATATCCTTTCCAACAAACCAGTAAACGCTGATTTGCACCTTTACTCCTAGTTTTAAGATTACTGTTTACTTCAATATCTTCAGGAAGTGACACACCATGGAATTCTTCCTCATTAAATGTACCATCAATATCTTCACTATTTAAATCCTGTAATTCATAAAGCACTTTATATTGTTTGTAACGTATGCGTTTAATTTTGAATATTTCCGTAGTTAAATTTTCCTTATAATCTTTATCAAAATGATGTTTGCTTTTGAAATGGAAATTGTATAGCTCACTTTAAATTTTGCTGATTAACTCTTACCCTTCTTTATCTCTTCATCATTATTTCCCACACTTTTTGAAATATATACACATTGATTCACATTAACAGGTGCTATTTTCATTGTTGAATGTACGCTGTGATTATATGTATGAATACATTTTGATAACACATCAATATAACGATATTTTTTAGAAGTAAAATACTATCACATCCGCTGTTTTAAAGTTCGATCGAAACGTTCCATTACAGTACCTTGATATCAGGATTTTTGTTGTAAACTAGTGAATATTCTACTTTTAAGATAGCTCGAAATGCTTATTAAGAAATTCAGAAACTTTATCTCTTCGTAATCGTATTGGTCTTCGTTTACTGGACCCAAGAGTTTTTTGCAAATGCTTTTACAATATTCTCTCCAGTTTGGTCCGAATAGGTATTGTCCATGCTTATTTAAAAAATAATTCAATTACCATTAAAATATAACGTTATTCGTCTTTATATTTTCAAGACTGCATCTAATTTAAATCAGCTTGCCACTGATCATGAATATTAAACACAATCTGTTTATTACGTGGAAGTCGTTTATGCACCTAGATACGTAATACATTTGTCGGCTGTTAGTTTAATAATTCTTCTATTTTGTGTAAAGATATTTCTTCACAGCTCTCGATAATATTTCACCAGTAGGTAATGAAGCTTGATGATATTAGTTATAATAAATGCTTACCAGATTTTGTTCATTATATTCAAATACATTCCACCGTTTACATTTTGCTACTACCTTAAGTTTCTTTGCTTTCGTTATGTCTACTTCCTCAGCATCTTCGACTTGTGATTGTGGTACTTTCAGAGGACGAATCAATTTCTCTCGTTGAGGTTTATCAACATATTTTAAAGGAACATTAGATTTTAATAGCAATATATGAATCCGTTACCAACCAATAAGTGCTACGTTTTTCGACGAATAACATCAGAGAAAAATCTACAATATTAGAACCAGGAATATTTTCACCGTACATATTTACAGTTCCATCATTATTACATTGAATGTTTTAAGTTTTTGAAATTTAGGAAATAACATTTTAGCTTTACGCTTATATATATCAGGGAAAGAAGAAATTATCTTCATAATCACTTACATGGTGTAAATATTTCTCCAACACTTCTCTATATTTAATCCATTTTTTATTCAATTTTTGATTTGATTACTATTTAAAATTAACTGCATTTCATCATCGATATTCATTAGTGTTTGATGGTGGTGTAATTTATGTGGAGAAATAAGAATACGGTGTTTAGCGTTTTCATTATTATTTAAACAAACTAGATAAAACTTGTTCTAGAATTGGTGTAAGTAATAGCACCCACCGTAGCACCAGATAGTATTTTTCGATTTTCTACCATACTAATTCAAACACTTTTACGAAATATATTTTTTTGCACAGAGTAGGCCCAACAACTCCATTCTATATTATTCTACTAAAAAATTAAAATATTGATAAAGGAATGAACGTTCGTTTTATTTATAAACGAACGAACTAAGCAATTAACTCTATGACTTACGAAACTCGCAAATTCATAGCCGCAGTAACAAACTTTGGCCATTGGATTCTATCCTGAACAACTTCAAGCCAGTCTTCATATAGCTGTTCTTTACGATCAGCTATATAGTATGGGTAACTTTCTTATGTACAATATTCTTCAGTTTAAAGATATGATTAATTTCCTCCAGAAGACTAGGATTGAAACAAATTATTCGGTACGATTTCCAAGTAACACTTGCTCTTACCTGACATAGTACATTCTATTGGCGAGCTATTAATTTTTGTACTAATTTTAATGTTTCTCCATATAAATAAATTGTTTAATAGAAATGTAGCTATGTAAGCTGGATTTAAAACCTAATTTTACCGCAGGAAAAGGCCAGGTAAAATATTTACGCAATTTGCCCTGAATCTGGGAAATATTACAATCTTAGAGACTTGTATGTATACATTTGTTTTCATTCTTGATTTTCAGCCACAAAGAAGCTATGTTTTGTTGCTAACCTGATTGCTTTACATAAATGTAGTGAAATCTAAACAAATTAATCTGTAGAAACGCAAGAATTTTACTTTCGATTTTTTTAGAATGGTTTGAGATGAAGGAAATCACGACAATGAAATCTAGATTGCTTGATCATAATCTTCAGTTGGATATTGTAACACAAGAGTTTGATGTCTATATTAACATGCAAGATAATAAAGTTGTATTTATCCTTCCGTCATTTTCTAATATCTCTGGAGAACTACTTCATGAAGTAAGTACTTATTAATGCACGTACCTGCACTTTTCAATTTTATGACTTCGGTGTTAAGATATGACTTTGCTGAAGAAACGTATACAAAAGCGCCATTTATTTATCTGTTTGTTTGCGAAAGCCTACGCCTGTATACACGTGACCGTTGATACTATTAGAACAATTTAAAGTCAAATATTAAATGAACAATGACCGTAGAAAATTATTGCATCAATATATTGGTTTGCTCTTCTATTAATAAATAATTTTGTTTTTGGTAAGAAGTCCCTTCGAAACTACTATATAAAATTTTCATAAGTATTATTTAATGTATATTCATATCACTATTCGATAAGCAAATTTAAAAAAATATCCGGACAAACACATGAAACTGAACTATATGGACACCATTCATTAATATATTAGTCTATTGTGTATTTAAATTATTTGTAGTTTTATGAGACATTATTTGTAGATACGATATATTTCTACGAAATAGAAGTGATTTTTAGAGCTAACAGAACATTCGTTGTTTGGCTAAGGGAAAACTCTGTCGAGTGTCATCCTCATATCCAATAATAATGTAAAACAAATACCGCTCTATATTTCCTTAACTAGGGTATATACTGTAGACTTGCGTGTTATAATGTTGTACCTAACTATGTTTCAGCTTTGTTGGATAAACAAAGTATTTGCAAACTACGATCAATACACATTACATAATTGCAAGAAAGCACAGCTAAGTAACATGAGATTTCAGTTACAAATCGAGTTCGCCCATTCCACCCTCTGTATGTAAGATTGCAACTTCGAAATAAGAATGACTTCATATAACATTACGGTAGTAAAATATAATATTTTCACTTCACACTCAATACGTGTGTTGCAAAATTCTAATAGAGCAATAAATTTCCTGCTATAATATATTACACTAAGACACTTGTTGAAAGTAATGTACCAGTGATACAAAGTGACCCTAGCTCAGTCGAAGAACGTTGAATTATCAACCGGAAGGTCTTAGGACCAGTCTCAGCGACCACCCTTCCCGACTCAGGTATTTCCAGGATTTTTACCCAGTCAGTGCAGACAAATTTCCAGATGGTACCTAGAAACTACGCCCTGCCCGACTACTTGTCAACATCCTCCCTCATATTCTATTCCGACCTGAATCTGAAATGACTAAAACAATAAATAAATTCAAATTTTAAAACATACATATAAACTATGTGAACTAGATAACAGTATTGTTACCCTCTCCCAACTACGCTGAACTCTTCTAGTGCAATGGATATTACACGTAACTCTATTCCGTGTGATATGTCAAACATTTTTATTGTTCTATAACTAAAATTACATTTTATTATGTTTTCTTGTAATTATGTAATGTTTGTCAATCGTAATTTGCCAATGGAGATGTTTATCCTAAGTTGAAGCTTAGAGCATCTCGTACGAGATTCTATCCCACAAGATCTAAATACCTGCATCTTCTCTTATTTCAGAGTATATGTAAGTTCATATATACTAAGAGATATCAGGTAACCTTAACAGATTGTTATCCTGAATCCTGACAGGGCACAAACATTCATGCATTACAGCTTCAAGTAATAGAAAGTTTGAAGCTTTTACAATTAATTTTGAGAGCAATATCACACGTGCGATGAAACGACAATATAAGAAGTATATTGTGGGCATTCTCGCAGAATATTATATCCTGTTTTAGGTATTTTACATTCGGATTGTAGGGTAACTGTCAAGAAGATCTCCTCAAAACCGATAATTAAATTGTGCTAACAGATGCGACATGTAATGAATTGATAATATATAGGAAAATAGCTTCCAATTTTAAATGTAAAATAATAAAACGAAAGGTAAATCACATGAGGAAACATTGAGATGAAATAAAACCTAACAAAGAAAAAACAAGACAGGAAATTGTTCACATCGTGAACGTTGACTTTTATCTATTTGAACGAGATACAACAATGAAAATCCAGATACCGGTATCTACTTTTGTCTCCATGATCACGGAATATAATTAAAATACTCGTAGTTGTGCAGCTAATAATGTAATGATTACCATAGTTTGCAGTGCAATAAATTACTATCTAAGAAGAATAAAGACAACTACAGAGAATCAGGATGTGATGACAGTGTTGTCATAAAATATGCATGTTGTTATTGATATATACATTTTAATAAATAAAACTGCAGCAATGTCTTTTATTTTCCCGTTCACTAAGTGAATATCATAAACGAGGTTAGTACTGACAGCTGTTTACGAATGGAGAACAGTGTTCGCTTGTACGGTCTATTGATGTTTTAATTCTATTATATCTTATAACCTTTTGCTGAAGACGGTACTGAAGTTCGCGTAATTCTCTCCGAAAAACTAAGTCTGAATGAGCTTCGTGATAACCGCTGCAATACCATCGTAAAGGCGTAAATACTTGATGGTAACGGGAGAGAGATAAGTAATCATAAGGTCAAGATTCCATAGATTATAATTTTTATTATTTATTGAAGATCCCCGAGGATGAACTGAAAATACTAAGATGATTGTCGAAGTCTACACTTTACAAATCGTCTATGATATCTATGCACAATATTTTGTAGATCTCGGTACAAATTGGTTCCAACTCTCTCGTCGTTTTTACTTCCAACACTATTATCAACTTCCTATTCCTCTTGCTTTCTACATTTTTTTTTATCTTCGAACATTTTGCATGCTTGCCCAATGAACATGAATGCAGATGCACATGGTAAAAATGGGATAGCACTGTTCCTATGGAAAGAGGGAATTCCACATACGGATATTTATCACCAGCTAGTGGCCGCATGAAGTGAATGTGCAACAATACGAAGCACTGTGTTGTTTCGTCAGACTGTGGGTCACCTAATATACACAGTTTTCGCGCTTATTAAGATCGAAAAGAATAGTGTCATACCAACCCAAGCCCATTTGCCGTAGACGTTTATTTGCTTTGTTTTTCAAAAGTCAACTTTTTAGCTCGTTGTGTGGTAGCAGCAGTTCATGATGTTGACCATTGCTGACGCGATTCCCACATGCTCTTTGCACTCTTGAAATCTTGCATTCCGCTGAATATAGTGGCTCGTACCAGTGCGCATATAACCCCACTTGGCAAATAAACAATTATATTTTTCCGTTACGGGAAGTCCTTCTTTCCATAGAAACTATGCTGTCACTTTAGACCACATGTTTCTCTCAATGTCGTTACTTGTTTGTAGATTTCCACACTTTTGTTTCAAAAATTACTTAGACAGTCTCATTCCGAATACTGGCCGCTGCCGTCTAGTGGCTGACTGTTGCACTAATACAGACCAATTGGCATAGAGTTGACGCGTTGTTGACACGTCTGACATACAATGACTACAAGACCAATCTCAATTATTTGCGAAGGCTGCTATTAAATGATGAGGTTACAACAGTATATTTCACGTTTTGCTTCAAGTTGGTGGCACCTAGCTTTGATGTCAAGAGGAAAGGTCAAAGGTTATCTGTCTACTGTTTATCCAAACGTTTTAGTAAAGAGAATTTTAAAGTTCTAGATACATCTTTCAAAATTCTACGTTGTGAAATAAGCATCTATAACTCTAACCACTCTAAAATTGTTATTATTATTTATTTATTGCCAATTACGTGGTTTTATGTACAGTAATCTAACTGAAACTAAATATCAAACCTTAAAGCGAGGATAGGATACAACCATGAAATTAAAAAAATAGAAAAGAAAATGAAAGGGACAGAATGACTTAAAAACGGAAAATAACATGTTTACAATAATGGAATACGTGATTTTGTGGGGAAAATGTACTAAATATCTATCACGTAGTGAGATAAATGTGATTATTCTAAAATATGTTTTCACAGACAACATAGTAAATTACAATGAATAAATAACATATTGTGGAAAATGAAATTAATAATTTGTAAGTAAATATATTTAGATTAAAGAAACGTATATAGAATTTATGGTTCAGTCAACATTCCGAAGGAAAATTGCTCCTTTGTAACAACAACGATATAGAAGTAGAATATATATAGTTTGCAGTAGACGTCATACTTAAGCTGAATACAGAAGACCTGAAAAGACAAGGCTCCCAGACTAAAGCCAACGAAAGGACGTTTTCGAAAAAGATGGTATGTCAATTCGGTTATCACTTAGTCTGGCTGCTGCTATATTTTTAATTCCACATTGAAGTAGAATTATAAAAGTTTAATATGTAAATATTTGATATGAAATATAATTGTAATTGTCTTAGAGAATGTGTAAGCATATAATTTTGTACTTTTGAGGAAGAGTTTATGCCAAATGTAATGGCTTGTAATAATTAGTAGTTATATATGTTTAATTGCTTGTCTAGAGAAACTCCAGAAGAAAGTAGAAAATATACGGAAACAATTGAGTTTTATGGTTAAATACCATTAGTTCGAGGTTACACGTACTGTTGAATGAAACAGCGTATCTATTAAAGGTAGCGAGATATTGCTATATTATCAAGGCACATGATGTGTACTGTACTGCTTCTAAAATCAAACTGAAAGTCAGTCGTAGAATTTTTCTATGTGATACTAGAAAAGCAGCATATAACATACTTCCGTAATACGTATAATAGACGTCTTGTACGATTGCACCATTCGTACAACAGGATACTCCCAATAACAGTGGTAAAATCTTCTTATTGACTGAAGCTAAAATATATGAGCATTAGCTCTTTCCCAATGACAATGGAAGTATTCCAAGAGTCTCTAAAGGAAGTTTACTTAGTCTCGAAGGTATAATCCTGGAATTAGTCTCGTGTAACTGAGAAAAAGCTTCGTTATTATTATTATTTATTATTTAGTGTAGGGTTGCATTACGATATACAGTTCTTTCACATATGCAATATTTACATAGAGAAGCTCTTTTCACCCTAGAGCAACAAAAACATAATAAATATAAAAAAAATAATTCAAAAGCATTAAAAAAGAGATCGAAAATTCAAAATAAGTACCATGTCCATGGTTATGATATGCGGATAAATTATAACACAATGATGGGAAACATAAACCATGATAAAACAACAAAAGTATATTTGGTTAATAGTGAATAACTGAAAGTTCCGATTATATATAATAAATGACTTAGTGAATGATGGCCTAAGGTGCGAATGTTCAGTAGTCATATATTACGTCCCTGATTTTCCTTTTGAAAGTATTTACATTTAGCTCTTTTTCGATTCAATTGGAGGTTGGCTCCAAACTTTTCTCGTCAGATAAGAAAATTATTTCATGTCGTAATTTGTCTTATTGCACTTCGGAATGTGAATATTGTTAGAACGCAAACTACTATAACATTAATTGTTGGAAATATACGAATTCAATTAGTATTGATAGTGTGCCGATTAATAACTTTGTGCACTTGTATCAAGAAAAGGTATTTCCTTCTAGATTCAAGGGTACATAACAACACTGATTCGTTACATTTGGAGGTCGAGAGTGTGACCGGAGCTTTCCGCCTTATCCGAATAGTCCATTTCTGCAATCTTTAAATATGTTTTGTTGGTTTGGTTGATTCCGTACAGAATTGCACCATAGTACTCAAGAATATGCCTAATGTACTAGGTAATAGTACATTATCAATGTTCTCACTTTATTCTGTGGGTGATAAGTAGATAATTGCTTATGTACGGGAGAATCTTGATTTTCGGCACAGCATTGGAGCATACTTTTTAATATGTTGCGTATGGAACAGTTTAGAATCAACGGGTATGCCTAGTTATTTCAGCGAATCACTTATAGATATCTTATGGTTTCCAATCAGAAGTTCTCTGTCAATTATGCAGAAGTGCAGTTGTCTGCTGATAAGATTATTACTTGTGTTCTTGCTGTGTTAATTTTAGATTACTTTTATTCTAGCAGTTAAGCACGCTCGGGATGTTAGTTTCAATGGTGTGAGTTAATTGGTCAAAAGAGATAGAGTAGCAGAATAAGAGGCAATCATCAGCCTACAAGTAAATCTATTTTTTTTTCGCACAAATAGTGCAAAATCATTAATGAATAAACTGAATAGTTTTGGACCGAGCATTGATCCTTGTGGTACCCCATTTTAATATCGTTACATTGATATATAGTATTACCAAGTTTTGTACTTATTACTCTATTATGTAAGTAACTTGGAAACTATTTACTGGCTCTATTAGATAGATTGAACTGGCCATTTAATTTGTTCAACAATAAATTAGGTTGTACAGTATCAAATGCTTTGCTGATATCTAAAGAAATTAAACCAGTGTAGCTTTTACCTTTAACGTCAAGTACGTTTTGCCACTTCGTGATTTGCTCCAGTAGCAATAGTTCAGTGGAGTGGTTTCTGCGAAAGACACACTGTTTATCGGTTACGAGATTGTTACATTCTATGTGTTGTTCTAATTGACTATCAACCATCTTCTCAAACATTCTACTAAGAGCTGGTGTTATGGAAATAGGACTATTAATACTATTGCGCGATCCTCCTTTGAGTATAGGAGTGGCCACTGCATGTTTCCAAGCGTCAGGAACTAAGCCATTCTGAAGATAATAGTTTATTATGTCCGTTAGTGGTTCTAATATCCACGGTGCTAGAAGTCGTAGTCACGATTATTAATACCATCAACTCCACAGCCTTTTTTGCCATCAAGACCTGTGAGTATTTTAAAAATAGTGTTAGTGAAGACAGATTTAAATTGCAATCGCGGTGTCCGGAGGGAGTCATTATGCATGTTTGCCGAGCCATTGAACGTGGTGTTATTGTTGCCTATCCGATTCCCATTTACTTCATTACATAGGTTGGTCCCTATATTAGCAAAGGAAGAATTAATGAAATTCACAATTTTCTCCTTATCTGTTATTCTTTCATTATCTACTTCTATTAACGAACTATCAGCACTCTTCTTCACGCGCCTCGTGAGAAAGTAAAAGAGCCGATGTTGATTGTTGGCAGTGTACTGACCAGAATAAATTTGCTTCAAAATATGTGTCCTTTTTGCTTGCTTTATTTCTTTTGTCGCCCAGTTTCTAATCTTTCTGTATTAGTCTCATGAGCATGTATCCGTAGTTTTGGCCTACTTAAATATTATGTTTTAAAATGAATTAAGTTTAAGTAAGTAGTTGATGACCCAAGCTAATCTGCTGAGGCGTATTTGAAAAGTTTTTATTGGCCCAAAGATAGCGAGACCATCCCTAATCAAACTTGTAAGAAAGTCAACTTTTTTTAATGACTGATATATTGTTTGATTTGTAGAAGGAAAGATACGAACATTATTCGACAAATTTTTCCTTACTAAAATGCTTATATGTGAGCTTTGTTACGAGAACTCGTTGTCCTTTACTTGTCGCTGCATGCAATGTAGTATATGTGAAAATATGATCACTCAAGCCATGCATAACTGTGATTGCTTTTGTGTGTAAAGTAGTGATGAGCATAAGCAAGACTAAGACCAAGACCGTAGCGGTCTTGGTCTTGGTCTTGCACACCCAGTCTTGGTCTTGGTCTTGCATCGGTATCCCTGGTCTTGGTCTTGGTCTTGGTCTTGCATGCAAGAGTCTTGCAAGTGTTGCTTTAAAAACAATATACGTTTCATACGTAAATTTCACACCGGATATAGGGAATAGTAAAAGCTATGCGTATCATTGTCTGCCTTAATGCGTCAATAGTAATGGAAATATGATTTAATGTATTGTTTGTTTTCATGTAAGTGTACAGAACAGAACTACCGAAGTTTAATTTCGCTTTAATTTGAACAACATCACTAACATTTTATTATTTTACTTTTAGTTTACTTGCTGTTTTAGGCACACAACTATGTTTCGTAAGCTTTGACAGAATGCAATCATGGTTATCGAAAATGATGTCCAAAATAATTTAGACATTGATGTTCTTACCTTGTAACAATCCATAGAATTGTGCTCTCTGTCATCTTCTAGTCACTGTTCCAATTATTTACCATTCTCCGTGCTCCAGGTAAGTTCCAAAGGAAGACCAAACACACACGGATATTGTGTTTAACTAAAACTTACAAGGGAACTATTTTTGCTGTTCAGCGAGTTTTGACTTCTGACCTTATTTGAAGCAAATAGATAGCGAAAATAACACACACAGACTCGCACTCTGTCATATATTTGTGTCCCGAATAAGTTGAGTTGCGTAATTTGAGTGACTTTTAAGCAGTAAAATCAACCTTGAAGGTGAAACTTTATATTAAATAAATGAGTTATCAGATGCATTTCCGTAGGTACTTTTACGTGTAGATCACAAATTTCACCATGCCAATGTTCGCAAATTGAATTTTTTTAATACAAACTCCAGTTTATGATCGAAAATGAACAAAATTCCATAGAAAGTAATGCCGTAGAGGAACAACAATACAACTGTGGGAAAGATGAAAGTGGGCAGGGGATTATAAATACATAAAAAATAATCGTTTCTAATACCTTTTGGGGAATCTAGGGCACTTGCAATCGCTAAACCACTGATCGACTACACGGTAATTTAATGCGGACATTTTAAATAATACAAATTGAATTTTTACTTTCGAACGTACATTTTTTCATCCCATCTCCTCTTTTTGTGTGTAATTCCTGAACAAAATTCCAACACTCTCGCTTCTCCTGCGCTCCCTTCGTTTACATACATTTTCAATACCCCTTACTATACAAACATTATCATAACTATATTACAAACTAAAATTATAATTAATAATTAGAACAGTAAACATTTTTCAAAATACTTACCAAAATAAATTCTCGTCTGTCATGTCACATCTTATATTTGTTTCAAATATCTTATTTAATATACACGCTTACTATTAATTTTTTTGAAAGTTAAATATTTTAAATAACTCTGGTAAGCACGAGAAAACGCAACTGATTTGATAATTTTTTATAAATATTCGAAATTGAACTTTAAAATGAAACAGTTAAACAATAATACTAATTATAGTGAATTAACAAGTTCTAAAAATGAAAATAAGCATAATGAATTGCTTTTGAGTCTAAACAGATTTAACTTTCTTTGATTTTTCATTAAAAAGTGATTCAATCAATTTGTTCTCCATCATTTCACGTTTTCGTCTTTTATCTAAAGATAAATGTAAACAAATATTAAGTCCGTTATTATTATTTAGGTTTTTAAAGTTCAACAAACGAATTCTAATTTTACTTATAATTACAACATACTTATTACAAACGTTATAATTGTAAAATTCCTTTTTTAAAGAACTAACTTTAAGAACGTAACGGAGCCCCCAGGCCTTGCCGAGATCGCCAAATTGCGAAACCGCTGGGCGTCGGAACGATTTTGGTACGCATCTCCATGAGGTGCACTCGCTTTTTTGCTATGTTCGCTCCAGCGCTTCGCTTCTTTCTTAAAAACCGTGTAGTTGATCAGTGGTATAGCGATTGCAAGCGCTCTAGGCCCCCAAAAGGTATTAGAAAACATTATTTTTATGTATTTATAATCCCCTGCCCCTTCCCCTTTCCCACAGTTGTATTGTCGTTCCTTTATGACATTACTTTCCATGGAATTTTGTTCATTTTCGATCATAAACTAAAGTTTGTATAAAAAACATTGAATTTGCGAACATTTCATGGTGAAATTTGTGTTCTACACGTAAAAGTACCAACGGAAATGCATCTTATAACTCATTTAGTTAATATAAGGTTTCACCTTTAAGGTTGATTTTACTGCTCAAAAGTCGCTCAAATTACACGACTCGACTTATTCGGGACACAAATACTGTATATGACAGAGTGTGAGTTTATGCGTGTTATTTTCCTATCTATATGCTTCAAATAAGGTCCAACTCGAAAAACATGTCCGAAGTCAAAACTCGCTGAACAGCAAAAAAGGTACAACACTAATCTCCACAAACCCAGACAATTGACGATAATGAGATTAGTCATGGCTCAAGCGAGCTCTGGCAGAAGAGTGATAGAAAGTATAATTACTTACAAATTTGAATTTGAATTGATTTAAGCCTAACAGGCATCTATGGCCTAAGGTTTGGGACAACAATGGGAAAGTTAGCTGCCAGGGCTTTGAGTTAAGGTACCATCCCAGTATTCGCCTGGTGGGACGGAGGAAAACTCTAGAAAACCCCAGCCAGGATGGCTCGGTAATATTACTTACGAGTTTGTGGGCCAATACTTTTCTGTTGAACAAATGTATCAAAGTAAACCTGCTGAATTTGAAGCATTTCTGTCCTCAATACAAGCTCACACGCCTGTTACCTCTAGCTTTCTCTAAAGCAACTTTTGCGTTGCATCCAAAACCATAGCACACATCTAGTAATATTCCTCCCGACTTTATCTACACGTGACGAACAATTACCAAGTATACTGCAAAAACTGTTGTTTCATTCAGACTCAATTCGCCGTAGCATACACATAAAACAGAACTCAGTTTTCAGTAACACATATCAACAGACATTTTATAAAATCGACTAGTAGCTTAGAACACAAAGACTTGGTTACACAAATCAGTAGACTCCGAGCTGACCATAATCCACCTTTATCTGAATCAATAGATCATACCACGACAAACCTAACATCAGAAAAGCCAAGACATCAGACTTCCTTTTGCCCTTTATCCAAATTATCCTTAAGGGGAATGTAAAGCCAAGATCTTCAAAAAGAGATGGCAGCACTATCTCAATATGTATCTAATGTATTTTTATCGTTGCACGAAATTTCAATGTTGCTCCCACAAATTCAATCCTAGCGAGTTCAGACTTTCAGGGAAGAAAGTTCGTAAGTAATTCAAGAGTTCTATCCGTGCCGATTTTTCATTTTCTATCTTGTTCATTGTTGAAATCGTTTCATTGTTATTATGCCCATAACACTACATGTCCATAAGCTACACTAACAGCGTCATGATTCTCAGATCCACTCACACGGTTTGCACAACTGGGAACACCTTCACTCCAGCGGTATTTTTACAGAAGCCAAAGAAATTCAAGTGAAGGATATAATGATTTCCCCTTCCTTTCCACGTTTTAAAAATATTCAAATAGTGCGTGTGCAAGACTCTTGCAGGCTGGCTGGTCTTGGCCTTGCAGGTATGGTCTTGGTCTTGGTCTTGGTCTTGCATCCCTTGGTCTTGGTCTTGCATCGGTATCCCTGGTCTTGGTCTTGCATGCAAGACCAAGACCAAGAGTCTTGCGCTCATCACTAGTGTAAAGTGTCATTTTGTATATAATGTGATCAATTAAACTTTCTGTAGTTAGCTCTAGTTTTCATTGTTATAAGTTGCTTGTAACCCGAGGACTCCATGAGGTCCAAAAAATTATATCTCTAGTAGAGGGGGTAACGAAATCAAAGTTAACGTCCCCAACTAAAATTGAGCAGTTGTTACTCGGAAGCGATCGAAGTATTGATCCCAAAGCTTTATAAAACTCGGCCGTAGAATTGGGTCTTCGGTAAACGGAACCAATAATTTTAGGTTTTGTTTTATTACTAGTACGCACATTTTCCACAATTCTTGAATGTCCATAGTGCTTACACTAAATATTAGGTTGTTAATGAAATTATCCATAATATAGAGAATTACTCCCCTTCCCCTCTTAGAGATATCACGGTCTAATCTGAACATCTTGAAAACATTTAATTTAACATGTTCGTCCGGAATTGATGAATTAGTCCGTGTTTTTGCCAGATAAGTGCATTGAACTAAGTTTGAGGTAACAATCTTATCAATCTTATGGCACAAACTACGAATGTTGAAGTTCCCTATAGATATATCATTAGCCATGTCCACTATCTTTATGTCTTCTAAACAAGGGTATAATTTTTGAACAAATCTCGTATTTGTGTCACTCAGTGTTGCTGTTTGGTCGTTGACCTTACAAGCCATGAATTTGCTATTTTCTGTCAGCACCTCCCGTTGTGACCTTCAGAAGTTATAGTTGGTGAAGGGGGATGCGAGGGGGAAGAGAAAAGCATGCGGGAGAAAGAGGAAACTCTTATTGTAACTCTGTCTGTATTTTTGCCCATCACTCAGAGGGGGATGTCGAAAAGAGTTACAGTTACGATTCAGGAGAGTGTACACCAAAAACCATAATTCGTTTTACAAAATACTTGTAAATTACCATTCTGAAATTGAATATATTTCGAATACGATACACAGTAAAAAAAATTAAGATTGAGACCTGATTTTGATAAAATCCTGTCATGTTAGAGAGAGAAAGAGAGAGAGAAAATAGAGAAATTTAAACACGTGAATAATACCAATAATATAACGAAAGTCAGTGATAAAAATAATAATGAAGAAAAAAGTGACAAAATTAGGATATTGAGTTCCAAGTGGTGATTGTTTCAAAACATATGAGTTTCGTGCGTAGTTTTACATGCAGCTTCACTTACCACAGTTTTCATATTATCAAGACTGTTAAGTTACCACGCCATTATTTGTCAATAGAGCTCGAATCGTTTTCAGAACCTCCCAAATTTGAGACCAAATTTATACCAACTGAAGTGCGGCTGCTCGGTTTCAAATTGTGAGAACATAAAGTA